>JACEGR010007856.1:0-43824 GCA_014170235.1 Listronotus bonariensis
TAAAATTTTCGTCATAATACAGTTATGCATCAGTTATTTTATGCATTCCTGCAACAACTATTTTACTAAAGTAAATAAGCAAATATGTTAAATAACCTTCTTCTATCTAAAAAAGTATGTAAGAGCTTTATGCACTAATATTTACGAAAAATACCAGCAATAAAACTGAGAAAATATAAAACTTTTAACATGTTTTATTTTCTAATTTTGTATATAAAGCGGCAGTATTTGCGTTATGTTGGCAAAACAAACGCAAATTAAAAAATGTTTTTAGCTGCATTAAAGTGTTACCAGTCAGAATATCCGAGGATAAAAGCTATAGTAAACAAAGCTTGCGGCTTTTATTGAATGTACTCTTACAAATTAAAATTTTCACTTCGGCTGTAAAAATTAAATTTAGCCTTTAATAAATTTTATTTTAATATTTTTAATTAAAAATGAACTCATTATTTTTTGGCGTATATAAGGTGATTCAAAATCGATCACGAAACTTTAGGGGGTGATTCTACTTGACAAAATAAGGGTAGAGCTTCATATATATTTTTTTAAATGTCATTCGTTTTCGAGTTACAAGCCGTCAAAGTTCAATTTTTATTTTGGTTTTTTCGCTATATTGCATTTATTTTTTAATCAATCCAGTTGATATTTGGCACACAAATCAAGCTTTGTAGATTCTAAAAGTTTAAGATAAAAGTTTTTTTAATTACCGTCAGAGGGCACTTTACCTAAAAGTTAAAATTTATTTACATCATAACTTTTTAGTTTGACAGATATCGCAAGCTGGAGGCGCCATTTTATAGCAATCAAACAAAGTACTCTTTATTAAAGTCGATAAACCTCACCGTTTAGGCACCAAAGACATCAAGTTTTCATCAATTTTAATCAAATTACCTACATACATACAGGGTGTCCAGTAACTCAACCGACAAACTTGACGGGGCAATTCTACAACAGAAAATAAGAAAAAAACTCATATAAACATATGTCTTAAACGTCTTAGTTTTGAACTACGGTGTGTTAAATATTAAAAAATAATAATAATTTTTAACACCCCGTAGTTTAAAAACTAAGACGTTTAGAACATATGTTTATGTGAAGTTTTTTTCTTATTTTTGTTGTAGAATCGTTTGGTTAAGTTTATCGGTTGAGTTACTGGACACCCTGTATGTATGTAGGTAATTTGATTGAAATTGATGAAAACTTTGATGTCTACTGGTGCCTAAACGGTGAGGTTTATCGACTTTAATAAAGAGTACCTTATTTTTAGGTTTTGATTGTCTATAAAATGGCGCCCCGAGCTTTGCAATAACTGTCAAAATAAAAAGTTCTGATGTAAATAAATTTTAAGTTTTAGGTAAAGTGCCCTCTGGCGGTATTAAAAACAAGTACTTTTGTCCTAAAATTTTATAATCTGCAAAGCTCGATTTGTGTGCCAAATATCAAATAGACTGGTTAAAAAAATGCAATATGGCGAAAAAACAAAATAAAAATTGAACTACTTTGACGGCTTGTAACTCGAAAACGAATGATATTTTGAAAAAAAATTATATGAAGCTCTAGCCTTATTTTGTTAAGTAGAAAGACGCCCTTAAGTTTCGGTGATCGATTTTTGAATCACCCTGTATAATCAAAATCGTGGTAAAATACAACAAACTGCAATTTTTTAAAATACATTTTTAATTTTTTTGTTGTCTGTAAGGTTGTAAACTTTAAAAGTTATGTATCTATTTAATTATACTACTGTGCCACTTAAACAGAATCTATTTCAAAATAACATTTTTTTTTATTTAATTAATTATGTCTTAAAGTAAGTGAGTTGTAATTACTGTTTAATAAGAAATTGTTCGAAAAGGGTTCATAAAAAATAATAAAAATAGTTTACTCCTGAGCAGTTTTATTTTTCTTCTATCTTTCTGTATATCCTTTAGGTTTAAACAAAAATATTTACTAATAATATCCTTTTTTAAGAAATTAAAAATAAAAACGTTTTTTTTTTTTTAATGGACCAAACTGTATAATAATATATAAACAAACGATATAAAGTGTAATAGCAAGAAAAAAATGGTGTAAAAATGTTTTGATAATTTAGCAATTTTATTGCAAAACTTTTTAAAACATTTTTTGGTAAAAGTATGTTTTTACTTATACCGGGTGTTGCTCCGTCGAGCGGGACATAGGGAATCCCATGTATATTTTGAAGTAGTCAAATATTGGCTCCCCTAATTATTTTAGAAAAAATGCAATTAGGATTTATTGAAGAGCACAGTAAGCTCCACCCAAAATGAAAATTTTAGCATTTTTCAACCAACCAGTAAAGAGTAAACTGCTTAATACGTCTGCAACGTAGTATACTACGTTGTATCTCATTATGCACCCTGTACTCTAGAAATCAACAATAAAAACACCATATTGATTTATTAGTGACAATTTAGATCATTAATTTATAATGTCATTGCCAAAACTGAACAAATTTGATACGGGAATTTCAAAAGAATCCTCGCATTTTATTCTAGTTTACAGCTAATTCCAACATGCACTCACAGTTACGCAAGACAATAAAACAAATTTTTCTACATTTAGAAGTCAATGACAAAAATATCAAGATTTAATCAAATGCTCAAATATTCCTCCATTAACTGCCAGATAATAACCCAAATGATTATAAAACTCATTTCTTACGTTGGCTAGATGGTACATCGATATTCTGGCACATTCAGTGGACAATAGCATTCCTTAGCTGGACTAAATTTTCTTATTTTTTATTGGTAGGCTTAGTTTTTAAATGTCCACATAGAAAAAAATCGTTTGGCAAAAGATCACGTCGATTTTCTTCACATTTGCAATTATTGATTACTGTGCCTGTAGTTTCAAATTATTATTAATATCGTCCGTTCTATTGTCGATTTACTTGGTACTGGCCTATTGGGAAAATAGGCTGCAAACATGTCCGCTACTCTTCGATAACTATTTCCCTGGTAAAACCATTTTATAATAGTGATTTTTTCTTGATTTAAGTAGTTTATTATTTAAGAATGATGTGACATTGATCTGACAACTTGAGAGTAAGAGGTTAAATAATTTTTCTAGTATTTTATTATAAACTTCTAATAATACAAGACGGGTAAGAAGATAGGGAGATTCGTAACATATTTTAACATTTATCTCTTAGATCGCGAACTGAGAAGAGCTGAAATTTGTACACTGGGTACAACTTTTCGTGCTCTCTAAAAATCCTAATTATATCTTCTTCTAAAATAATTAGGGGAGCCAATATTGGACCACTTCAAAATTTATATGGGATTCCCTATGTCCCGCTCGACGGAACAACACCCGGTATTTGTAGTTTTAGATTAGGTTTACGTCTTAAACATTTAAGACAAGATAATTATGATTTAAATAATTTTTGTATATTGATACAATTATAACTTTTAAAATTATATAAACATTATGTTTTTATTAAAAACAATATAAATATCTTTATGTTTTTCATTAAAAAAAATAATATTTTAAGAAGAGTTTTATTTAAACTTTTTGTTAAAAAAATATGTGATGTACTTAGTTCCTAAATTTTAATTAAATTAATTTTACCCGACAACACCCAAGTTAAATTATATTATTTTTGTTAACACTTTAACTTTAAATGAAAAATCAGGAACAAATTTTACCCCAAAAAATTGCTCTCGTAAAAAAAGTTTTAAGCTAAATAACCTTTACGCCCAAGTTTCTTAGCCTACTTTGCATAAATTTTCATAAATTTATTTTTGAACCAAGATAATTGGCTAAATGTGTTTTTTGCCGTTCTTTGTTTCGCAGCTTAAATAAATAAAGTTTAACAAAATTGCTGACGGTAGTTTGTCCTCAAGTAACATTAGTCTGAAAATAAAACAAGTATTTATTTATAATTTAGGTTATAGCATCCTTTTGAAATAGTTATTTACATTACAAGATGCGAAAGTGTACTTTTGGTGTGAGGTGGTTTCCTCCTCACACTTGAAAGGCCTTTCGCATCGTGTAATGTATTACATTTTTTCTACTACTGTTCTATGTATCGCATAATTTAATAATCATTAACATCATGTTTTAATAGAAATATCAGAGATTTTGAAATTTTACCTGTTAAAATTAATCCATAGCAACACATTTATTGTTGACATTGTCTGTCATCAGCACTTGTCAGATTTTGAATTATTGTTAATTTAGTATAAATCCATTCCCTTTTAAAATGTTAAATGAATATGAAAATGGCATTCAAAAGGCAGCTGACCTTGCGTGTGCCTCACTTATGCCAGACAAATCTAAAGAGAGGTACCATCAATAATATAAATCGTTTTCTGAATGGCTTGCTACAAAAATGTGGGGCGGATTGACGAGAATGTGATGTTGGCGTATTTTCAAGAAAAATCCGAGTCTTTATCACCACCAACCCTCTGGTCTGTATATTCCATGCTCAAGTTAACATTTTCCGTAAACAAAAACATTAAAAGGAAAACGATGGTTATGAGGCAAAAAGTCAAAAATTTTAAAAAAGAAAAATTATAAAGTTTTTACTTAACGCGCCTGATCAAAGTTACTTAGCAATGAAAGTAATAACCATTTTGGGAGTGGCTGGGGCATGCCGGACAGACGAAATATACAGAATGAAGCTAAGTGATGTAGAAATAGGAAATGACGTGGCTATAGTAAAAATAGTGGAGTCTAAAAATAAAGGTAAAAGAAACTTTGTAGTAACCAACGATGAAGGCTCAGTTCCTTATGTCAGATTTCTACGGGAATATATTAAGCTGAGACCAAGGAATGCTCTAGATGAGCGCTTATTGTATCGTTATGAAAGAGGTAAATGTGTTAATCAAGTAATTGGAAAGCACACTATTTCAAATGTACCTAAAGAAATTGCGAAGTTTTTGAAGCTTGAAGACATCAGTAGATACACTGGCCATTCTTTTAGAAGAACGTCAATTACGTTCCTTGCCAATGCTTCGGATGTCGATATTTTGGACTTAAAAACGCATGGAGGTTGGAAGTCTTCTTCTGTTGAGGAGGAATATATTGCTAAATCCTATAGTAATAAGGTGGAAATTTCAAAGAAGATTTTACACGAAATTCCTACCAATATTTTCTCTAATGAAGTAACAGTGAAAAATATGAATATTAACGTAGTTAAAGGTGATAACGATACCCCAACAACAAATTTAAAAACTGTTAATTCAAGTATCATTCCTCCAATTTCTTTTGCTAATTGCTCAAATTGCACAATTACTTTTAATGTCAATACTTAACCTAGTTTTTTAAAAATATTTTGTCATAAATTAGTTACTTTTTAGAAATAAATCCTAATATTTCCCACAAGCATATTTTCTTTTCTTTTACTCTTACTTTTTGTCCAGGCGCTGAAAATATTACTTTCGTAGCTAGCAACGCTTAGCAACCAGGTAACACGAAGGTTTTCTTTCGATATCATTCGCGTTGCTAGGATTACAAAGTTTTCCTATTTATACAGTAGTAGAAAAAACAAATTTTAGTCGTATAGCGGTATGAGGGCAAGCAAAGAATAACCACTATTGTATTTATCTTAACGTTTCGTGGCTGGATTGTCCCTTTATCAAGGGTCTATAATTAAAAATAACACATAACAAAACTGTTCAGTTACATGAACCTAAAACACTTAAAAATTATATAGTCTAGCAAAAAAGGCGAAGGAACAACTATTCCACACTCCAGTTTTCAGGTTCCTAAACCCATCACTAAACCTGACTTGGAAAAGAAACGCAGAGCGGTGCAGATATATATCTCTTTCGCAGGATCTTAATTTAATATTGGATTAGGGCGCCAAAATCTCGTCCATTTTAATGCATCCAAAACACAATCATGTTCCTTGTCGCGAAAAGAGTCATCAAATACTCATCCTCTACTTATGAGCGGCCAAGTTTTACAGAGCAAAGACACCTTTAATCTTGTGGGAGTCACATTTGAAAGTAACCTTAACTGGCATAAACACATTGTATCTATAGCCACGGCAGCTTCAAAAAGCTTGGATTTCTCTTTAGTGCCAAAAAGTATTTTTCCGCTTTTAATTTATACACTTTATATGTGTCCCAAATCCGACCTCCCTTGGAATAATGTTCCCATATCTGGGGCATGGCGTCCCCCACAACCCTAAGCATTCTTGATTCTATTCAAAGAAGAGCTATTCATCTCATTAAAGATCCTTCACTTACAGAAAGGCTTCCCTCTCTTGCCCATCGTCGGGCTGTGGGGGATTTATCGCTTTTATAGGTACTTCCATGGCTTCTGCTCTGAAGAATTGGCCAGTATAGTTCCTCCACTCACGGTTCCCAACAGAGAAACTCGTGGTTCCGCGCGTATGCATCCCCATACGGTCCAACTGGACAGGCCCCGAACTTCTCACTTTGTTCGTTCTTTTATCTCCAGAGTTTCTAGAATGTGGAACCTGCTGCCCGCGGAGGTCTTTCCTTCCCCCCAAATCTTCAAGTATTTAAGTCCCGTTTCAACAAACTCCCTCTTACCTCGCTTAAGACACCCACGGTACGTTAGTATTTAGGCTTTCAGCCTTCGTGGTTTGTCCAAAGATAAAAAAATATATTAGGCCGTTAGGAATCCTAAGTACGCAATTAGATATTACTTTAAATTATTAAAAAGTGTTAAATTATTTGTTAACAAATTAAATAATTAAAAATAAAAACAAAAAAAAAAAGATATAATAAAAAAGGTATGAAAAAGTTTTAAGAAAACACAAAAAAATAAGAAACGAAAAAAATAAAAGTCAGTATGATATCCGATAGCGAAGTTCGAACTCGGAACCTGCGGTTTGGACTCGTAAACCGCAGGTTCCGAGTTCGAACTCCGCCATCGGATATCATACTGCCTTTTAGGCCCTTGATAATTTGATTACTCAAATTCGGCGTAAAATACACATTATTAATCATAAACACCAAATTTTCTCCTTGTAACATTAGCCTAGTTTACACCGGGAGAACCAAATTATTAGTGCGAGGTCTAAATGACGTCACGCGTACTTTATTCACGGTGTAAACACTTGAGTATTAAAATTTGCTACTCCAATTCAGTCCTTCTCAAATGGGGGTGACCAAATATGATTTTTCTTGGTGTAAACACGTCGGACTTTTTTTGTGGAGCAAAATGACAGCCTTGATCTTTGACAGTGCGCATTTCGATTAAAAAGACGTTGAATTTCGGTCTTAACCTAATAATTTTGTTGTTTGTTTAAATTTTTTAAAATTTTGTTGATATTTAACCAAAATTGTTTGCGTATTCTTTTTTCATATGGAATTTAAAAGCGATACAGTTTTAAAAGATAAAAAACGAGGTTAGGTTTTGGTCATATGCTCAGCTGTCATTTTGGTACTAGGATTAAACGTGAATTAAATTGATCCATAAACTAAGTTGGTGTAAACACTAGTGAACTAACAAAAATAAGTCCTAGGTTTGGTCCACGGATCTAATTGGTCCTCGCGGTGTAAACTAGGCTATTAAAAGCAAAATTTACATTTTTTAAGATTAATATCACCTAATATTAGTTGATTTTTGTGTAATATTTGTATGTAAGACCAAGATTTAAACAGTTTACAGTTATTTCTCATGGTACAGTAAACAATTCCAACGAAAAAACACCGTTTTGGGGCTTTAATAAAAGCTAAAGCCTAACAAAGCCGGTGGTTTTGATTCAGTGTAGTTGCCATGTCGACAAATCGTATTCTATGGTCGACAAATTCATATTTTACTGTGGTCTTTTGAGAACTAAATGAAAATACGCTATAAAGGCGTAGCCTTTGCGCAATATGTTTTAATGTAAATTATTAATGGTAAAGTTGGTTATAATGAATAACGACAAACTCGCAACTTACCAGAATTAACAATTAAACATCGTTATTTATTGGACCAAAATATAAAACCGATCCAGTTAAATAGAAGTTAAAATGGGTCAACTGAATTTTAAGCTAAACAATCTACAGTGTGTCCAAAATAAGGATTCTAAGCATGGGAATCTCAGTACCTATTGGAGATACAGCTTACCCATATAACATTTTTTGCCGGCGTTGTACATTTAATTTACTGGCATTGCCAACACTCTTTAATGGCAAGGCATTGTCAAAAAGGTATCAAAAAGACGCGAAAGTGGGCAATTGGTCGTTATTAGGCCACGTGTTGCAGATAAAGTGATGGCATCCGTCATTAATAATTTATGATGAAAAATGCGTTTAGGATGATGGCATCCATCATTAATAAGTTATTGGCAAAAAGATAACAAAAGACACGAAAGTGGGCAAACGCAGATACTCCCAAGCAGCAAGCTGACGTCTTATTAACGAAAATTGTCGCATATACTTTTTTAAAAGCTAAAATGATGCGATATTTTATTTGAAAATTAAAATAGGAAAAACTCCTTACTGCATGCAATTTCCTTGCAATGCAAAGTACCATCTCTCGGAACACTGTCCAACTTGGAGATGCAGATTTTTACACTAGATGAAGATATTTCTTTCAAAGCTAATTTTTTCTAATGGGTACGGTTTAGACGATAAAAAGCGAAGATATTGCAGAAACGTAGTAGTTTATCGTCCATTACGCCATCTATCGGTATGTCAAAAAACTATTAAATATATATAATATTTTTTATTAACACGTCTTTAAAACTTTTAATAAAGTTTTAAATAAAATGTTTACAGCTCCTAACAGTCTACTTGAATATCTTTCCTTCTCGAGCCATATAAAAATAAAGTTGATGATGGTTTCTTAAAAACGAAACGTCAGGATACAAAATCTAAAAATACTCATCCATTGTAGTAGCTAAAAGTGCCAATGAAAAGGTGTTATTAGTTTTTATATCTCTTCAAGGCTAGAGTCAGAAAAAAATAAAAATCGATATAGTCTAAACTTTTCGTTTTACAACATCTCAGCAGGCCATGAGGTCTGTCAAGTTTTAACCGGTATGTAACAGCTTTTAAAAACAGAAAAGTGCTAGAAGTTTTTTCTTGCTTATGCTGATTAATTCTACCAATTTGCATGGGGAGTAAGAGAGTTAATATTGAATTTATTTTCTTTCTATGTTAAGCACGCTTTTTGCCACTACCCAGGAAAGTATAAGCTTGATGAGTCAAGTCCAGTCAATTGTTTATATAGCATCTTTAACTCTGATTTATTTTTCGACAAAGCCGACCCCCATCCATTTTTTTCTATATATAAGCCTCATTCATTTTAAAGCACGATAATATCAGCAACAAAACAGCAAACAGTTATAACTTTCTGGTTTTTTTCTACTTAAATGAAGTGAATTAATCATAACTTGAAGACAACAACGTCAGTTTTATCAATAACAAATTTTAAAAACGTATTTTTACAATAAAATACCAAAAAATTAAGTTTATTTAATTATCAACAAATAAATTGGGGCAAACCATGCCCTGTAAAGCAGGCTTTACAACTCTTTGCAAAGTGCGCATGAGCATCACAAGAATTCTTGCAATAATTCTAGTAAAATTTATAATGAAAGTATAAAACAAAAATAAATGCACTATTACCAAAAATCATACGAAAATATTAAAGACAATTTGGTAGTAATTTTCGCTATAATTTCGCTAGAATTCTTGTATGTGTAAAACGAACCATAGAGAGTATAAAGGTAATTATAAACCTTCAGTAGCAAATTAGACACACAAAGATGAGATTGTGGATAGACAAACCAATCGGCCAAACAAACAAACGAATAGAGATAAGGAGAGAGCGTGTATACGGCCCCTGTGGATCTCTAGAGACATGACGACAGCATTCGCGATCATCATCATCCAGTTGGCTTTACGCAAAGCCAATTTTGACCCGGATCATCGTTTGATGATTCAATTAAAAGGCCACGGGCACGTTGTGTTGCGCCCCGTACGGTAAACATTTCGTTCAAAGTAAATATTGGCATGGGATTTGGCTTTCGTATAACTGAGAGAGCTTGTTGCAAAGTTTTGCGGGTTTGTTTTTCGAAGTTAATAAAGCTATTTGGAAAATACCGGATTCGGTAGTCGGATACTTTGCCGTTTGTTTTTATTATTATATCAAATTATTATTTTTATTATTTTATCAAATTATTATTGTCTCTCACAGTATCTCAACAGAAAATACGTTTTTATAAATAATGTGTGATTTTTTACCAATTAAAGCGGAAAAAAGATGAATGTCCATGCAACTAAAAAAGCGTTAATTTAAGGTTTAAACCAAATAGTTCGGTGTTAAAAACACATCATTACAATACATTATACTATTTTATCCTTTGTTTTCTAGAAGCTTAAATTTAAACAAAATATTATTTGGCCTTTCCTCCAGAATAAAATTAAAAAGTTTATTTAACATTTTAAGAAAATTAAAACTTTTATACATTTTAGAACTATTCTGCTCTTACACAATATAATAAAAGCTATGATTACTAGAAATTAAATATTGAAATATTTAATATTAGTTATACAATACAAAGGTTTCAATCTATAAACAAGTTTCATTAGCATCGGTTGAAATTATTTTAATCCAATAAAATAAAATCTTAACAAGACGCCAGCCGGGAACTGGGTCAATGGTTGCATCTCAAAAATGTGGTAAATAGTTTACCAAAAATGTGGTAAACAGTTTACCTAAAACTTACTGATTAACTTGTTAGAAAACTAAGAAAAAAATGTCTGATGGACATTTTAGAGTTTGACATTATATTACTGGCATCTTGTTAAGATTTTATTTTATTGGATTAAAATAATTTCAACCGAGTGCTAATGAACCTTTGTTTATAGATTGAAACCTTTGTATTGTAAGTAACTTAATATTAAATATTTTAATATTTTATTTCTTTTAAAGTAATCATAACTTTTATTATATTGTGTAAGAGCAGAATAGTTCTGTCATAATGTATAAAAGTTTTAATTTTATTTTGGAGAAAAGCCAAATAATATTTTGTTTAATACATTATATGACAAATTCATGGTATGTTGTAACATTATGTTTTATTGGAGCAAAGTACGTAACAGTACACAGTGCATTTTTGAATGCCCTTGCCCCCTTCCCAGCTTCAAATACTACAAAATGGCGGTACTTTAAAAATTACACAAATACCTAATTTGGATGGTCACATTTCCGAAAATAATAAAGTAAGACCACCTAATATGATATTTTCTTAAAGGTCTTTTAATGGTGATATATAATATACAGGGTGGTTTATTAAAAATATATATTCTTTTTGTCCTACCCTGTATATTATCACCAGTATCACTATTAAAAAGATCTTTAAAACAGCTTTAGGGAAGTGTCACAGTAAGTATATCTAACTTTATTAGTTTCCGGAATATGGCCATTCAAATCAGGTATTTAGGTAATTGTTAATAAATTTAGATAAAGGTATTGACTTTAAATTCTAGAGTTATAATATACTTGTCAGGGGGTTGAAATGAGTGTGCCCCATACCCCCATTTTCATTTATTTTGACACATTGCATATAAAGTTGTCGTTATCATTTAAAAAAATTCAGACCTTACTATGGTTTCAAATTTTATGAAAATATACAGGTTCGGTTTTTAGAAAAGGGGTACGGACTTTGGGTCCTGTACACTGTTACTAAATACAGTGCTTGTCTTAATTCAGGACCCCCTCCTAACTTCTCAAGTGTTTGGTATTTTTTCATGACAATTTGAGGACTTTAGTGAGACAGCATAAACCTAATTTTAGACATTAAATGACAAAATGTTAATCATTTTGAAAATAAAAATTAAATGAAAAGGGGGGTTTGTGACACATTATTTTAAAGCTCCTGACGAGTACTTTATAACCCAAAAATAAAAAGTCAATACCTTTACCTACAACAAAATGGCGGTATTTTGAAAATTACCCGAATACCTTATTTAGATAGCCGTATTTCCGAATCTAATACAGGTAAATACACATAATGTGGTATTTTCTTAAAGCTCTTTTAAGGATTTGTAATAACCTGTCCACTCTTTTTATTTTAACTTGTACATTTACCATAGTTTTCAATATTTTTAAAAGTGTACCACAAAACTTATCCTTCTTCCTGGCCTACTTGAAACGATGCCTTTCTAACCCCACTCTTAACCACGTTTAAAGTAAAACCCGAGCCAACTGCCCTTATTCTTCCCATGTGATCCTGAAAATGTTCGCCCATCAGGATATTCGCAGCCCTGTAATTAGCGGCACGCTTTTGCTTTCCGACGATATTCCCGGTGGATATAGCCGCGTGCTCGTCTAAGTACGCGCCGGGAATCCCGAAGGAATTCTTCGGGGTTAACCCACACATCGTTACTTACAGAAACCTCGGCTGGTTTGTGCGTTTTTCATTGTAAACAAAGTTAGACCGTGGGTGGAAGAAACTAGTTTTAAGCGGGAGTGATTTTCTTCTGCTATTGAATTTTGTGCAAATTACCAAAAATGTCTAAAAACAATTTACGTCAGCAAATGTATAAATAAAATTTTGACGGTTATAAATAAAGTTCCCCATGAACGGCACTTGTATTTTTTGTATACCAAAAGATGTCTCTTGGTGCGTAGGAAGCGTCCCCCAAATTTTTTAAAAAATATCTAAATTAGTTTAAAAGTTATAAAAAAATAAAATAAAAAAATAACACCCTGTCCCATATAACATTTTCTGCCGGCGTTGTACATTTAATTTACTGGCATTGCCAACACTCTTTAATGGCAAGGCATTGGCAAAAAGGTATCAAAAAGACGCGAAAGTGGGCAATTGGCCGTTATTAGGCCACGTGTTGCAGATAATTTGATGGCATCCATCATTAATAAGTTATTGGCAAAAAATGCGTTTAAGATGATGGCATCCATCATTAATAAGTTATTGGCAAAAAGATAACAAAAAGACACGAAAGTGGGCAAATGCAGATACTCCCAAGCAGCAAGCTGACGTCTTATTGACGAAAATTGTCGCATATACTTTTTTGAAAGCTAAAATGATGCGATATTTTATTTGAAAATTAATATAGAAAAGCTCCTTACTGCATGCAATTTCCTTGCAATACAAAGTACCATCTCTTGGAACACTGTCCAACTTGGAGATGCAGATTTTTACACTAGCCGAAGATATTTCTCTCAAAGCTAAGTGAGATCACCTACCGTAGACCGCTCTCGTATTATTTTTGTCTAATAGGTACGGTTTAGACGATAAAAAGCGAAGATATTGCAGAAACGTAGTAGTTTTTGTCCATTACGCCATCTATCGGTATGTCAAAAAAACTATCTAAATATATATAATATTTTTTATTAACACGTCTTTAAAACTTTTAATAAGGTTTTAAACAAAATGTTTACAGCTTCTAACAGTCTACTTGAATATCTTGCCTTCTCGACTAGCCATCACCAATTAATCACACAACACACACTTATTAGGTAATGAATACATTTAATTATATCTATTAAAAACTCTTTTCTTTAAAAAAGAAACTAAAAAGCTAATAAACCACGTAGAAAACAAATGCACAAAGCGGTTACCTTCGGTCGAAATTAACGTAGCTAATTTTACCATCATTTTATTTTTATTCGCTCCAAAATACATAATAAACATTTTGTTTGACCTAATTTTTATTTGCATGATTTTTAACAATAAAATGTTATGAAAATGCCATTTCCTTTAAATTATGTAAAAAACATAAAATAATGTTGTTTAGCTGCCATTATAAATAGAACAGATCAAAAAATTGCTTTAATGTTAGTTAAATACCAATGTTAATAATATGGTTTAAAAAGTATGAATATGCGTTGAAGGTTTGCCTTCAAAAATTCAATATTTATTTGCCTGCAACAAAAACGCGTGCTTTATTTAATCAGGATTGGTATGCCTCCATTTTTGTATGCTGCCGGCAATTCGCCTGCATGTAAAATTTATTGGCAATTAAGTGTTTATTTAGGGTTGACTTTTTAATGCGTATAAGATGTTGGCATAATATTGCCACCAATTGCCAATGCTTTACCATCAATGCCAATATGAAAAATGTACATTGCCGGCAAATAGTGTTTGCTGGGGTAGTTTAAAACTAAGACATTTAGGACATATTTCATATAAAGTTTTTTTTATATTTTTTATTGTAGAATTACAGCTCGTTCACACGACATAGTACGGTACGGGAATTTAATCAAAACAATATTTTAACCGAATCGGATGCTGTGTTTACACGATGCGGTATAATCTGTTTAAATGCGACCGCGGTGAATACACTTCTGGACAGTTGGCATAAGGGATGTAAATAATATTTAAAGACGTGTAAATAGGAGATGTTGGGAGCATCCTTTACCAAAAGTATGCCTTTCTTTTTGTTCCATATCTTCTAAATTCTCCCTTAATAGAAAAAATATCTCCCTCCATGCTGACAATTTTATTATTTTTTCTTTTATATGTTAAGTGTTTTATCCCATAAAGCAGGTCGTGCGTCCACTAAACTTATGAACAACTCCGTATTTATTTTCTCCATTGCAAATAAAATACCATAAATATAACTAACATTCCGCAAAACAATCGAATCCAGGGTTGCCACAATGATTTTTATAAAAGTACTACATTCCAGAAAAAAAAATACTAGAATGTACTAAATGTGACAAATAAGCTAAAGCTAAGAAATAGTTTTAAAATTCAGAAACTTTGTCCCGTAGTCCCGATTGTATTTTGCCGCTCCCTAAACTACCTCTGCCGCCCCCTAAAAACGCCGACATAGGATTTAGCCTTTTGGTAAATACGCCCCTGAATTTTAAAAACGTACTAAATTTTGATCAGTACGTACTTGACCACTAGATTCTATTAAAAAGTACTAGATCTAGTACAAATGTACTAGGTGTGGTAACACTGATCGAATCGCGTCTGGACGTAAAATTGTCAATATACATGTGCATGCTACTGACGGCCAATTCGGTTTTTCCCCGAATTCTGCATACAGTTTCTAGTGGCGAGAACCGAATGCAAGTTTGAACGAAACGCTCGCATACGAAAGATAATCGCAGGTGTGAATATGCAGCTTTAACATAATGCGCCACTGCGAGATTCGATAGTTTTATCGAATCGATGAAATGACTGAAACCGTACCGTGTGAACGGGCCGTTAGCACTTAAAGTTTGTCGGATAAGTTGTGAAACACCCTGTAATAACTATAAAAAAACAGCATGTTTGAACGGTCATTGAAAAACATATTTTTAAGGTTATCAAAGGTGGTCTTTTCAATTCTATATAAATTTAAATGGTGCGTTCATTTGTGAAAACCACTACCTTCTAGATGTTTTGAATAATTTTACTATTTTTCCAGATATTTTGAATAATTGTACTATTTCATCCGTTAGTACAATTCTAACATCTAAAAGGCGATGGTGAAAACAAATAAATAGTCGTTTGACATCTGATATACCGGGTGCCTACGAAATTACTACGAAGCCTATTATTTTCTTTAGAAGTGTTGAAGGAATTTGAAGTTTTAGAGGGATGTTTGGTTTAATAGGATACAGATTTCTAATTTTTTAGCTCGTATGTGGCTCTTCCGGTTTTACTGGAAGTGATAATAAGGTTCATTAAATATGTTTAAAAAATCGCCCTAGACTTTTTCTACCATCCCTTGTTTCCTGATAAATCGATAAAAAGGCGGGTATCATGACATTTTCAAACGCCATTTTCTCGGAAACCAGTTAAGATGGGTATAGCGTGTGACACTTATTTTTACACCAAGAATTTCCTGAAAAAATTTAAAGAATTTCTCTGTTTTTTTGTTACAGGAAGTCCTAGGAGCTGAAGGTATCTCTCTACAATTTAGGCACATAAGCAGCCATCTTTTGTGGTGCTGCGCATCACCCACTATTCCGAAAGTAAATGGAAAAGAGAATACAACCTTAATGGAGGCCTACCAGGAGCTGTTGCATGAGGTTATTATGGTAACTGGATTCTTTGCCATTGGAAATAATGAAAACCAGGTAAGTTTTTTTTTTTGGTTGTTTTTTCCAACGTGCGTAGTAGTGTTGCTGAACATTTCTTTTTGCTTGCTTTGACCTTCCCATTACTATGCTCCAGGAGCAAAATCAAGCATATTGCGCAATGTTTTTATAGTGAAAATGATAGATATACAAGTTGTGAAATAAAATTTAAAGTGTAATAATTCGTTAACTGAATATAAATCGGAAAAAGTATATTTCCTAACTAGTGCTGAAAGTGCCACTTTGCCGCACGCGACTGCAGCGGAGTTGGACCAAGCAGTCAAGTGCGGAAAAGGCACTTTCGGCACGTGTTAGAAACGCTATTTTTTCTACGAGGATAAGGACAACATTTAAATCAAATTTCATTATTTTCTTTTTAATATTTTAATTCTGAAAGTCTTTCGTAAAAAAAAAAATTTAACGGGTTACAGTGTTTTGAAAAATGGAGATAGTTTAAACATACAAATAAAGAATTCACTTTAAATACTTTTTTTTTTTTGAGGAAGGGGCTAACTAGGGATGTAAAATTACCGGTTATTTAAAAATCGGTAATATTACCGGTAATTTTACGTAAAAAACGGTAACATTGATAGTTTGAAAAAAAAACAGCTTTTAAAGTAATACAATTTTTTTATTTATTTAAAACTGTTAAAACATTACGAAAAACAGCAAGAACATCTTTTTAAACTAGTCAGACTCAGAATGGACATAATAGAGTGGATAATGGTAAATCATTCTCATCATCATTCGCAACCTCGTCATCTGATTTTGTTAATTGAGTCAGGTCTGTAATTTCGAAACAAATATCTTCTTTTTCTATTTCTTACTCAGTAGCTCCTACTATTCTTGAACGATCTTCATTTGGTAAATTATAATTATGGGCAACATTAGTTAGTTTTTCGACCCTTTTTACGATAAGTCTGTTTCTTCTTTGTCGATTAATAAATCTGTAAGACCTAAAGGTTCTTTCGGTTGCAGCTGTTAATGATGGAAAATTTAAAATTTGTACGACCAATCTACTTATTTTAGAACCGGAGCAAATTCTAGGGATAACAAAAATTCACTTTTTTCAAAATTTTCCATATATGAGGTGTTTTGATAAAACACAAATTTAAGAATACCTCACAATTTTTACTCCGTGTTTTTTAGTTATGACCCAAATAACCGTTGTTCTGAATGAAGTTCAAATACTCGACCACAGATGACGCCACTACACTTAATTTCCAAGTTGAAGGGTTGGAAGAGTCCTTGTATCTTTAAAAATACGCCCTTTAGGGTAAAACGGGAACTTTCTTGTTCGAGGGGGATAAAGGGCTATCACACTATATAAGTCCCTTTATCGTATCGGGACTCCTTTTCAAGTTTTATCGGCACGCACATTTTATCAACTTAGTTTTATAATATACTAGCTATGATTCCCGGCTTCGCTAGGGAGTTGATATGAGACCCAAATAACCGTTGTTCTGAATGAAGTTCAAATACTCGACAACAGATGGCGCCACTACACTTAATTTCCAAGTTGAAGGGTTGGATAAGTCCTTAAAGCTTTAAAAATACGCCCTTTAGGGTAAAACGGGAACTTTCTTGTTCGAGGGGGATAAAAGGCTATCACACTATATAAGTCCCTTTATCGCATCGGGACTCCTTTTCAAGTTTTATCGGCACGCACATTTTATCAACTTAGTTTTATTATATACAGGGTCCGGCACTGAAACTTTATTTTTTCAATGATACATGGTGGCGCGACCGGAGCTCAGTTGCAGCGCGTTAGTGCGCTTAACAGAGAGCGCGTTGGTGAGGAGATTTGTTTGTTAATTGTCGTTAGTTGTAAAAATGCTTTGGGCACGAGAGCAACGCACGTTTGCCGTTGAGACCTACTTTTCACAAGGCCGGTCGATCATCGCCGTGCAGCGTGTGTTTCCTGTTTAGAGTACAATATAACCCCCAGAGATGCTGTTCCGGCCCAGGGATCCATTTTATCATTGGTGGAGGCTTTACAGGAGTTAGGACAAAGCTAGATCACCCGCAAAATATCGAGGCTGTCCGACAATCGGTTTTGAGATCTCCTAGAGATTCGTTTCTGAAAACGCCTTAGGGCGATGTATGGTTCCAGCAAGATGAAGATCACAACTTTCAATGCCTGTTTTGAGACAAAATTTTCCACGAGCGACTTATCTCCAACCGAGGTGACGTTCCATGGCCTGCACGATCGCCAGATCTAGCCCCATGTGATTATTTTCATGGGGCTACCTCAAACTAAAAGTGTATAACAACCATCCTGCAAACCCTGGAAGAATTATAAAACAATATTCTTTACGAGATAGCCAACGTACCGAATAATATGCTGGAAAGGGTCCACGCACACTTCCGAAATCGGTTACAGCAATGTATCGACAGTAATGGTAGACACTTGTCAAATATTCTATTTAAAACAACTCGAATTCAAACTTCCCATGTTATTGTCTAATGCTAATAAAAAATAAATAAAAATGTGCATTATATGTTTTTATTTTTTATCTATGAAAAGAAAGTTTCATTGCCGGACCCTGTATAATGATAATGATAATATGATATAATATTTTCAATAAGATACTTTTTAAACATAAATAAAAAACCCGAGGTAAAAATTGTGAGATACATTTAAAGTTGTGTTTTATCAAAAACTGCGTTTATGTGGATCTCAAGTCTAAATTTTTAGATAAAAAAATATTAAAAATCCTAGTTGCGCGCCTGCCCATAAAACATACATCGTTATATGTATACATAAACAACCGACCATTTTCTACTGTGCAACACAAAGAACCCATGTTATGCGGGTCCTAAATCCGAAAAAAACGATAAGAAGACGAACCGAAACCCGGTTGGCGCCCTCGCTATCTTAATGCCGGCCCCGGCGAGATTTTTAGACGGGGTCTGTCTAGGAATGTGAGGAACTCCAACAATATCGATACGTGTTTTTAAAGATATTTTAAAATTTTTAACTTGAATTATAACCATTTTTTTATTAATTACATCAACTTGTCGAGTTTACCCGATCGCAAACTATGAGGATATTCGGCAACATTGACAACAGCGCACTAACGGCAAAGCTTCTTGTGACAACGCGAATCCAAGCATCATTTAAGAGTTGGGCGTAAAGCAAAAACACAGCAAAAATATACAGGGTATTTCATAATTTCGGTGAAAAAATTTAAGCGAAAATTTATAAGCTAATTTTATAAACAAAAGTGCATATAAACATAGGTGTGGAAATACGTTGTTTCCAAAATACAGGCTGTTAAATTCCTTTAAAAAATATGTTTCTGTTAAATATCTTAATCTCTTAAGAGGATGCCGTACACGTTAAATTGAGCTAAAAGCGATTCGCTGCCGTTTTTTAAATATTTATTTTGGAAAAAAGTTGTATATAGAAAAGTTTTTAAAATGATCCAAAGATTATCGGAAAGTTAATTGAATTTTGGTAGTGTTTATAAATTAACACATTAAATTTCACAATATTACATAACCGTAAAAATTAGCACTTACCGATAATCTTTGGATCGTTTTACAAAACTTTTCTATATACAACTTTTTCCAAAACAAATATTTAAAAACGACAGCGAGTCGCGTTTTAGCTCAATTTAACGTGTACGGCATCCTCTTAAATGTCCCCTTAACCGACCAGTGGCGTCCCAAACAGCACCTAACCAAATAGTTCGCTTTGGCTTTTTTCGATTAATATTTTTCCTCCCTATGAGGCATTGATAAATTTTAAACTTGTTAAAACTGATTATAGTACAGAAAATGAAGTTCAATAACCAAAAAAGGTAAAACCTGGCAATTCTTTGGTCCTGCATGGATTTTCTTGAAATTTTAACTAAAGGTAGGGAATACCCCACAGATCAAAACCTATATCGAACCAGGGGCGCCATATCCCTAGGGGCTGGAAATTTTTTATTACATTTTAACCACATAAATCGATCAAAAAGTTATTCTCAGCAAAAAATTTTTTTTTTGTAAAATCTAATATTTTTTTAGTTATTCGCGACTAAATCTAACATTTTTTTGACGAAAAAATCGACGGTTTAAATAGGTTTCTCCCAAATAAGTCAAAAGTCATGCATTTTATCAAAAAGATCTGATACAAAGTCCTTAAAAAAGATACAAAAAATCTTTTTAAAATAATTTTGCGTTTTAATAGTTAGCTTTTTGTCGTCAAATGCAATATTTGGTAGATTCAAAATCAAATAACGCGAAAATTCTGCATTTTTAGAGAAAAACTCAATAAAAAAATTATTATAGCAAATAATCAGGCCTTGCCTCTAAAAAAATAAGTCTCTAGCGTGAAAATTAAGTGAGTTATAATAAAAATAAGGTCATAACCTAATTTTTTCCACGCAAAAAAAGAATGAAAACGACCCCTAAACCCCCCTACTATTTAAAATTAGGCCTGTAAACTTCCGCAATTATATATAGAGATCTTGTTAATACTTTCATGAACTTTGACGAATTTAAAATGTCTATTTTCCTAGCTTTGTCATGTCACCTTACGTCCCATTATACACTTCATCCTGGGGTAATAAAACTATAAAATATGCTTTTTTATAAGCTTTCTTGGGCTGACTATGGACGAGATTTCACAAGTTAATTTTGACATTTTGCTGATCTTTATAGGGCTATTTTTATAACGTTTTGAAATGTTTACGATTGTACTTTAAATTTTCTTATCGTCTCCTTAATACAGATCGATTTATGTTTTATCGATCTTTCAAATATCGATCGAGATCGCTACATCTCTAAACGGGGTCCATCCCGCATAACTCACAACCAGACGCGAGCGTGTTTTATATCAAATTTATTATTTTCGTTCGCTGCTACAGATCGTTTCATGCAGGAACGGCCTCTTTTCTGGGAAAACTGCTGCTCTTATCAGCAACTTTACCGATACTAAGTCACTTTACATTCCTGAAGAGCGAAAATATGCCTAAATGATGTACCGAATTGTCTTAATTAAAATATTTCGAGTAATGGTAAATACCTAAAAGATCAATTTTTTTCTTATTTTATTTTCGCTATTTTAACATACATCGTCATTAAAAATAATTCATAACAATTTATTGCACCACTAGTTTTATTTTATACTACAAAAATGATGACGTACTAAACCACCGACTAATAACAACACAACTGGGCAGGGGCGTCGCCAGCCTATGGCCCAGGGGGGCAAGTTGATATGGAGAATAAGGAAAGTATGAATTGTAGGTAGGAAAATCGAGAGCACATGTAGATTTTCACTTGTAGTAGGAGTTTTATATCTACTGTGTGTGTTTTAGTGATTATCATCATGGATTTCGTCAAAAATCCGCAATGAAGCAAAATGTATAAAGTCGGTTTTGTTGTGCCTGCAGCTCAGGCTTAAATAACCAAGAACTTACGTTGTGTGGATTTATAAAATTTCTTGGAAGGTTTTTATACAGTGTCTCTCAGGATAGGTGCAACAAGAGGACAAATAGACCAAACATTTTTAAATTTTAAAACGAAATTTTAAGAAACTGGTCGCATGGTCCAATACTAATAAATACAAAATTTTACTCCAATTGGTATTATACAGGGGAAGTTATTCCAAAAATATGAAATAATATATTATAATAAAGCACATTATATTGATGGTAGCTATTTGGGAACATGCCAGAAAATAAACCAGACAAAAAATTAAACAAGTAATAAAGGACTAAAAATCGACGGTTTGGGACCGTTGTCAAGATAAAATAAATAAAAATAAAAAGAAAATAAAAATTAACTATTATTAGGTTTAAAATTTCGAAAATTTTTACCTTTTTTAGAAGATTCTGAAAACATCTTTTACATTAAATGTCAAATATGTTTTTTTTAATAATAGTTCATTTTTTTATTTTTTTTTATTTTTACTCAATTTATCTTGACAACGGTGGAAGACTTTCCATTAAAACGTCGATTTTTAGTTCTCTATTTACTTGTTTTAATTTTTTTGTAGTTTAAATGAATCCGCCGAACCAATACAGAACATATCTCCAATAAACACATTGTATCTATAGCCACGGCAGCTTCAAAAAAGCCAATGATTTATTTTTCGAGCCAAAAAGTATTTTTCCGCTTCTAATTTATACACTTTATGTGTCCCAAATCCGACCTTCCTTGGAATATTGTTCTCATATCTGGGGCATGGCGTCCCCCACAACCCTAAGCATTCTTGACTCTATTCAAAGAAGAGCTATTCGTCTCATTAATGATCCTTTACTTACAGAAAGGCTTCCCTCTCTTGCCCATCGTCGGGCTGTGGGGGATTTATCGCTTTTTTATAGGTACTTTCATGGCTTCTGCTCTGAAGAATTGTCCAGTAAGTCCCGTGTCAACAAACTCCCTTTACCTCGCTGAAGACACCCACGGTACGTTAGTATTTAGGCTTTTAGCCTTCGTGGTTTGTTTAAAGATAAAAAAATATTAAGCACATTGAAAAATAAAATAGACAACTCTCAGCCAGGGACAAAACGTTGGATCTTAAATCGAAAATCGCCATCATATAACTGAGCAAAAGTGATAATGTAAATATTATTATATTATTTTATTTATTTTAAACTAGCTATTTAAAATAACAACAGGAAAAAATAATCTGCACGTCTATGCTTCATAAAAAAGATGCCGGTAGAGCACTTTTTTGCTGTTTGGATTTTGATTACTTTCTTATGAGCTATACCTAAATTTATTGACTTCGCGGCTCTATCTATTAAGAAGTGGATATCGTAACTAGTATAGATGGGTCCATATTTAATTCATTCTGAAAGCGATGCCGCCAAGTACACAAAAAATGATAAAGTAAACAAACCTTTTCGAATGCACATAGCCTCGGACAGAGCCTGATTACATATTTTTAGATAAATAATAAAAATACATTACTAAAACACGTATCACCCACTTGCAAAACATTCTCTTATTTCGCCTCTGTCCTACTATAAAACCGGTGGCACGTAGCGTGGTACTAGAAATTCGTCGGGTTAAATATTTTTTGCTGTAATAAATCATTGTGAACAAAAGGGTTTCTTTACTTTATCATTTTTTGTGTACAGAGTGGCTCGAATTCGACGCTCATCATTGGGATTCCAGAAACCGTAAGAGATACAGGATCGGTTAAATGGAGGCGAAAGTTGCGGCATTTGATGCTCAATAAAATGCCGTTTTGCGTTTAAAAAATTCCGAGTACTTCCGAAGATATTCGAAAAAACCCGGAATTTTCAATTTTGGTTTCTATTGTTTCCTGGCTATATTTGTTAAGATAACTTAAAATGAAAAACACGTTTTCATGGCCACTTTTTCTACTCTATAATTCAGTGTGATTAAATATTGAATCTGACGTTTCGGCTTCTGGCGACCATCATCAACTTAATTTTTTAAATACGGACCTGATATTTTTTTAATTTAATTAAATCCTTTCATCACTCTTAAAACACTATATATCGCCACTTTGATATTTGCCTACGTTTCGTACAGAAAACTCCATCACCAGAATATTACATATTTATTTTACCATAATACGGCCCTGAACTACATTTTTAGGTAAGAAAGTAAAAAAAGAATAAACTTATTACATATTCGTAATGTTTTTATTGCAACTCATTGATATTTAACAGCGGAAATTAATTTATTAACCGAAAATTTCATGAGTATTAGACATAAGATACAAAAAAGTAGACAACAAATCAGCTTACATAAACAATTTATAATACTATCTTGATGCCCATATTAAAAATAAACAAAATTTAATCACTATTATAAATGTTCAAAGAGATAACCTTCTGCCTCGATGCATTTGCTTGCTTTGCTTTGTATTTTTAATACAGCTCGATTAATTGTTCTGGCAGGAATGGCAGCGACTTCCCTTATCAAATTTTGTCGTAGTACTTGAAGGTCGTTAGGTACATTTTTAAATAAACGGTTTTTAAGATATCCCCAAAGAAAATAATCAAGGCGACTAAGATCTGGGCTCCTAGCGGGCCATCTCACAAAACCGTTGTTTCCTATCCATTTATTAGGAAATATATGGTTAAGGAATTGAGCTACTTCCCTTCCATTGTGGGCAGGAGCTCCGTCTTGCTGCCACCATATTTCTTGCAATACTGCTGATTGTCTAGGGCGTCTAAGACATCATTTCTAATCAAATTTAGATATCGTTTGGAAGTTAAGGTCTCTTCGTAAACGAAAGGTCCAATAATTTTGTTCCTCCATATATCAATCCATACATTGAATGAAGTTCTCCCTTGAATTCGTACCTGCTGGTTTATTACTCCAGGCGCCTTTCATTATCTCCTGGCCTGAGTGCTTGACTAACGTGAATTTTATATATTGCTTTAACATATATATATATATATATATATATATATATATATTGTAGAAAAAGAAAAGAAATAAAAAATAAACTTACCTCATTAATAATTACTTGCTCTTCTTCAGCAGTTACTCGAGATCCATATTTTCTTCTTGGTTTGTGAAAATTACCATATTAAGACAAATTATTATTTAAAATAGCGAAACGGCTATAATGAGGCTGCGGTCTTTCCGGATACAATTCCATGTACTGTTGACTTGCTACTCGAGAATTTCAATTTCAACCATAATAGATTTTTATCATATCGCGCATTTCGAAAGAAGAAAATGCCATTTTGCTGTTAAAAGAGCCAAAAATATTATTGATCCTGCCACCTGTCAAAACTTTTGCAATAAAATAAATGGCGCGGCGCGTTGGCACAGCCACCTTATAAAATACAAAGCAAAGCAAGAAAAATGCATCGAGGCAGAAGGTTATGTCTTTGAACACTTACATATAATAGTGATTAAATTATTTTTATTTTTAATATGAGTATCCAGAGTATTACAAATTGTTTATGTAAGCTGATTTTTGTCTACTTTTTGTATCTTATGTCTATTATTCATGAAAGTTTCAGATATCAATGAGTTGCAATAAAACATTATGAATATGTAATAAGTTTATTCTTTTTTTACCTTCTTACCTAAAAATGTAGTTCAGGGCCGTATTATGGTAAAATAAATATGTAATATTCTGGTGATGAAGTTTTCTGTACGAAACGTCGGCAAATATCAAAGTGGCGATATATAGTGTTTTAAGAGTGATAAAAGCATTTAATTAAATTGAAAAAAATATCAGGTCCGTATTTAAAAAAATTAAGTTGATGATGGTCGCCAGAAGCCGAAATGTCAGATTCAATATTTAATCACACTGAATTATAGAGCAGAAAAAGTGGCCATGAAAACGTGTTTTTATTTTGAGTTATCTTAACAAATATAGCCAGGAAACAATAGAAACCAAAATTGAAAATTCCGGTTTTTTTCGAATATCTTCGGAAGTACTCGGAATTTTTAAAACGCAAAACGGCATTTTATTGAGCATCAAATTCCGCAACTTTGCCTCCATTTAACCGATCCTGTATCTCTTACGGTTTCCGAAATCCCAATGATGAGCGTCGAATTCGAGCCACCCTGTACTTGGCGGCTGATTTAAGTGAGAGATAGGGCTTATAAAGTTCAACTGATAACGGTTCAATTATAGATAGAAATAGGCGATATTTGGCCATAATTCTGATAATTGTGATAACGATACATATAACAATCCAAACCAGAACTGCCAAATAGCAAATGAGGTGGGATGAACAAGTGATGACGTTATTACACAATAGATGACGACAGTAGTTTTGAAAACAATGCTTCTATAGCTAGTTCACGTGACTCAAACATCTTTATTCTCCACCTCAAACTAGAAAAAGGTAGACCCATCAAAACCTCCTGTACGTTACAACCGTAAATAAAATAATTTATTATATTATATAATAATATAAATGTACTAGTAATTGCTTAGACTCACTTGTTATATTCGATCGTACAATTGTATAGGTTGTTAGGAAAGGCAGTATATGTTTGTTCTTGTTATTTGTTAAAAAATATAGGTTTTACTCTTTCTTATGGAAAAGGGAGATGTAGCATAGTACCTATTTTGATTTTCCTATTTTTTATATTGTACTCGATACAGGTAAAAATATGTTTATCAGTTTGTTTTTATATACGCTCATACTGTCGACCTAAAGTCGAAATAAAATGTAGTCATAAAAATAACGTCTTCTATTTAACAGAGGCTGTATAAATTTATATATATATATATAAAATATAATATGTCAAACACAAGGCCGGTCACAACTTGAGAAATTTGAAAGTTCCAAGATAACACTCCAGTTGCGTGTTCCATGTACCTTGTTCATTATTTTGCTCCAGTTTATATCTGGAGTCAAATCTTCATGCAATTAAACCCTAGGAGAATTATTTATCCCAGAAGGACAGCATTGCATGAAGGATGTCTCGGGATTCCGAGATGATGAGTTTTGCTTCATGAAGTTTGACGGGAAGGGTTTATTGTTTAATAGCCAAACCAAGCAATGGGAAGATCCAACAAAAACTTGCTTTGGTGATGATGCTAAGAAGGCTGACTGCTTGTTTGGCAATAATCAAGATTTCCCTGATTGTGGAAAGAATGCTCTTGAATTGCTTAGGCCTGAGTATTGCTCAATTGGGAAAGAATTGACAAGAAAGAAGAAAGGAAGGATGTTCTTTTCGTGATAGACACCAAACTCAGGAAGCAATGGGTGAGGCACATCAACATACAGTTCGAAGAAAGTGCCAAGACAACTCAACTATACCAAAGGTTGAAACCAAATTGTAAAGACTTATCAAAAGCTTTTTGTTCTTCCAAGGATGTGATTCTGGTTAATAAGAATACTACATGTACAGTAACAAATGCCGATGAAGCATGCATAGGCAATTTCTTTCTAGGAAAGCCAGAACAGAAAGTTATCTGGGTTGAAAATGGTAGCGCCCCAATACTATGCCATAGGTATGAGAATTTTATGACTTACAACGGATTGTATATCCAACCAGAAGTAAGCTTGAAAGATGAAGATATGATAGTGATGTGCAAAGGTGATGAAATTACCGTAGAAACTTTCTTAACTCCAAATATTGTGCGGGCTTGCTCTTTGCATCAATGTCTCATTTCAGATATTATCGGGAAAAGTGCAACTTTGAAAAGACCCCTAAGTGAAGTGGTAGAAGAAACTCACTACACAGTTCACCTACTCTATAATGGCGGAGTCTTGAATACCAAGACTCTACTATGCCAACGCAGGGAATTATGCTCATCAATAACTTGCACTTTCTGTTTAGAGTGGCTGTTTAATCCCAGATGTTGGTCTGCCTATCACTGGTCAGCTGTCCTTTTCCTCTTATATCTGATTCTCAGTATTCTAGCAACTTTGATTGTCCTTCTAAAACCCCTAGGATCCATTATAAAATACCTGGCTCATTTGGCTTTTAGAATTGTAAGAGTCCTAGTGAGAACAGAAGATACAAACTGTGAGACATGAGATCGATTACGATTGCCATCAGTTAACCACTACTTTATGAAATTCTCTGATTGCAGAATAGGCTTGGACTTTGATCAGTGTCCTGGCAAGGTGCTGGCAGATGTTGAGTTACCAGTGAAGCCTCAACTTGCATGTTTATCAATACTGAAGGGAAACAAAGAACTTCCAATGGGAACCTTAACTCTGAGGATTAAAGAGGCGTCACTAAAATGCAATAAGAAAGTGCTATACTATACGAGAGATTTTAAATGGGGCCATGTGGGAGAGAGAAGGTGCAACTCTGCGGGATGGTGCACTGAAGAATCTTGTGCTCAAGTAAAACCTCAATCTGTCCTGGCTTTCATGAACTCAACCAAAAACATAACAATGGGAAGATCATAATATTGTCAAAGTGCTCCTGGAGGTGAATCTAATGGATGCTTTTGGCACACTGATGGATGCTTAGCTTGGAGATGGTTTGGTCAACCAAAGAACGATAGAATATATGAAGTCTTTGAGTGTTCAACCTGGGATCCATACGTTCAAGTTGCCATGAGGCTATTGGATGATGCTGGTAAGGACTTGACTGTTTTAGACTTATCTGATCAGGTTATAACTTCTTGGAAAGGAATACTCTTGGAGCCTAGCTTGACTATGTCCACCTCTCTACCCATTCTATCCAAGAGATTTATTCGTGTTGTCGAGCCACTTAACCAAAATATTTACTTCTCAGAGGCACAAGATGCTGGACAACAAGTATCTGGACGTCTAGGTCAGGTGCAATGCCAGACTCTCAAGCAAGCTAGATTATATGAACATTGCAAATTTGCTTCTGATATCTGCAGTTGCTGGAATACAATTAGATCAGTGTCAGTCAATCCAGAGGCATTCATAATACCAGAGAACAAACTCCCACTATTCTCTTCCAACTTCCATCTAATAGCTCACAATGGAGATGTTAAGGCTGAATACCCGGCGCCTCCACTAAACTTGTCACACCCTGGTTTTGGGGTGTAACTAGGGATGTAGCTCAAGTTTAAATAAAAGATGTAAAGTTAAATATTCACCTATTTTTATTTATTAACATATTGGGATTAAGTTTATATTACATACGTTCAGTGATGGTAGCACATTTTAGAAATATAAAAATAAATTACCATACTTACATTAAAGTTGCAGTAGCCGGAGGGACCCCAACACTCAGTATATCGAACATCGCTTGTTCATCTCGACCGCGCGCGTTACTTGTCGATACCGAATTGATTCAAACTATTTCGCGATTTACGGTGTTTGGCAATTCTGCAGATTTGGCGATTTTTTACATATCCTGTGAGACAATAGATTTATGAACTTCTAAAACCGCCAAATGTGCAGAATAAGTAAACTTTGTTTAATTTTGATATGTTACGCGAATCAAGGGGTTTGGTGAACTCCCTAGATTGCTTACTTGTGAGCATAGTTAAATTTGTTAAATTTTGAAGAATATTATTTATAAACAATTAGTCTGCTGGAAAATGATATTTTTTAAGTGAATGAACTTTTATGAAAAAATTAGAAATTATTAAATTTATTTGTAACCAAAAATAATTGTTCCTTGACAATACATTATTGAAATTTACACTTATTTTTTAGATTTGGATAACTATATTTCCGATATCAAATGTTGTAGTTTTTAAAGTTCTTTAAAATATCTTTTTATTAGTAATATAATAAACAGGTGTTCCATTTAAAAAAAACATACTTTTTGTCCTACCCTGTATATATCAAGAGATAAAAAAATCTAATTATTAATTTAGAAACTACAGAATTAACCTAATAAACTGATAGTTGATAAGTTTTTTTCTTTGCATGATAAAAAATAAAAAAGATAAGGGGGTCAAATTTATAACTTGACACCCGGTACATTCCAAGCAAACCTTTAAAATATGGCCTTAAAGTACAGGTTCTTGCTGATTCCAAAACCCATTATGAAGTTAATGCAAAAAATTGCACTGGAAAGAATATCAAAAATACCAACCCTCAAATTATCACATCCAACACAAGAAGTGCTCCGTTTGGCTACTACAGTAGCTGGAACAAATATAAATATAACCGGTGTTAACTGGTACTTGTCTGTGGAGTTTGTTGATGAGCTGAAAAAGATAGGCCATATGTAGACACATTAAATAAAAATAAACGTTTTATTCGTCCTGAACTACTACCATCAAGATCTCGTCTAATATAGACATCAGAATTTTGCTTTACGTCAGATAAAACGCTTGTGTCATTTGTGTCAAAAGAAAATAAGCCACTAAAATAATATCAAGTATGCATACTGGAAAATTGGTAGACAACACTACAAAAAAAACAGATATGGTTTTATTAAGAGCTAGTGTTGATTCCGTTGAACAAAAATGTTTAAATTATGGTACATCTAGAAAAACTTACCGTTGGCCTATGGCGCTATTTCATATGATAATAAATGTTGCGGATATTATCAGTAGAGTTTTATACCAATTTTCTTGCTCTGGAAAAGAAATAGGGAAAAAAGTATTGTTACAAAAATTTGCTCATAATGTAAAAATATCACGAATGCTAAGAAGTTTGACAGCAGATATCTTAGGAGTTACTATGAAAGCTGAAGTAGCACCTGTTTACATAACTCCAGCCTATAAAAAAAAACAATGCATCTTCTGTCCTTCACAAAAGAACCAGAAAACAAGTACATTATACCACAACTGTGAAAAAAACCGGTTTGTCGCCAATGTGCCGAAAGTCTATGCCAAGATTGTTTTTAAATGCTATTCTTGTTATCAGCAACATTGGTAAAGTCTAGTTTTTAAGGGTTTTTAAATATAGTTACCTTTTTTATTTATTTGGTGTTTTTGTTTGCGTGTTAAGTTGTGGGTCAATTTGACCTTGATGATAGGCAAATGTTCATTTTTGGGTGGGTAGCTATTAAGGGTTAATATAGGTGGAGGGGTAGGTATAGAAAAATTGGACCATACTGGGGACTCTTAGTATTATACTGTTATTTTAGAACCGTGCAATTCTGTACTGTAATTTTTTTGTACTTCCAAAAGCAACAAATCAATATCTAAGGCGCTGCTTAAAAAAAATATTTTAGTATTTAGGATGCAGTAGGTAGGCTGTAATTATTTCTCAATATCTAAGATATGTACCTAAGAATCAATATACGAGTATTAATTTATGTTCCGTGATGTGTGTGTCCGGTGATGGCTTAGCGTGTAAAGGCGTTAAGTTTGTTGAGCGCACACGGACGTGAGGTGGGTTCGAATCCTGCTGAGGCCAAATACTTATTTATAAGTTGGTCGGAAATTTAGTGGTTAGCTCAACACCAGACGGACAAAGTGCAAAATGTATCGACGCTGAAGGCCACTAAAGGACCAGGGCGCCGGAACACACTTTGCCGTGTCCTGCGCAACCGTAGACATGCGGACCCCACCCAGTTGGTAGGTTCAGTAGTGCCCCCTGGGTGGGGACGAGGTCTTAAGTTGTCGCTCATAGGACCGTGGTTCGGAACCCACGTTAAGCTGTAGGTCCCGTCTGGCTGACATCACCCAGACGTAAAATGACAGGGCGCACAATAAGCCGAGCGGCTTCAGTGCATGGGTTATCCCGGCCCTATTCTAATCTAATCTAATCTATTAATTTATGTTTTTCCTTCATATAAAACTTTTCCATATTCATATGAACCAATCAAAAAAGATAATTATTTTTGTTAATAATAGAATTATTTAAAAAAATCCTATAAGAGCGGTAGTACCACCTAAGAAAGGCATTTTATATACAGAGTGCTTCCAAACAAATGCGAAAAATTTTAGGAGGTGATTTCTAGTTCAGAATAAAGGGTGGTTGGCTTTATGGGGACAAAAGTCAACCACCAGGGAAATATTAGATAAAAATAAATAAGTTGTGTTTTTTAATTTTAAAACCAAGAAGAGTACTGCATTGAAATTATCAAGTAATGTCAAACAAAGAAATATAAGAAATACCTTAATAGGTGACAGTAGATAAATATATTTTTTTAAATAAATTACTCCTAAGTTTGTGTACTCTTTAGTAGCAATACAGGTTTAGCGTGTTTAAAACGGTTTTATTGTTAGGACCAATGGATGCAGGAACTTAAAATGTGGACAAAATTACCATAAACTTATTTTTAGTAAATGTTGACTTATACTTGTTTGCCCACCCACCATAGATATGTAATTATCTTTTTAAATAATATTATATTATTAAAATACGTGGAACAATCGTAAAGAATCTAACCGCCATCGTTCCGCTCTGGTGTTTTTATTAAGAGGTTTTTGCTCAGAATATTCTAAAAGCCTGTTAACATGAGTCACTTTGTCCGCGATTTAACCAGGTTTTTACAAAATATACAGCAGTTTCCCTAAAACAACCATTTGAAACTTGCATCCAGATTTTGTACTACAGCCGATGAATATTATGCAAATAGGTAGTTTAAAGTATGTACCACTGAGGCTCAAAGAGATAAAAGCTTGTAATAAAATAATACTGCCTGATTGGCCTATTTCGTAATCAGGGAAATAATCAAGTTTAATAAATAAGATAAAACCGTTTCTGGGTCTTATATTTTTAGGTGATACACATTCTTGGCTTTTCGGATCTTCTGGCTATCCTCAGGAAACATGGTTAATGACACCTATATACAATACTACTATAATATATTAACCCATATTTGTGCAAGAAACTCAGTTGAAAGATGCTAAAAAGTTTTAAACAAATGTTTTGTCTTGAGAATTTTTTTTAGATATTCACCTGTGAAAGTAGGTAATATTACTAACACCTGTGCTATTTTGTATAACATATATGCATGGCAAATTACGTCTTGATTAGGAACCTCATTCACTTCCTGAAAAAAAAACTTTTTTTTAACGACGCCTACGGACATAGAGCTAAAAGAAATGTAATACAGATTTTTCACAAATTAAGCTTAAGTTTATTTCTGATATCTTAATTTACTATTTCTATAACGCATTAAGGTACATATTTGTATATCTGATTTAATTGGTTAACTTACTATTTCATTTATTAAATTTTACATATTGTTTATTTTTGGTTTTTAATAATAGTATATAGTTACTAAAATTTTTGATTATGTTTTTTTTCATCTTTTTTCCATATTGTTTCTTCTGGTTTAAATACTTTAATTTATCATATATCTTAAGGTATTATAACACAAGTTTTCATGAGCGCTAGGCATCGTAATGTATATATTTATAATTTTTAAATTTTATCAACACAATAACAATAGGACCGGTATTTTATGCATTCATCTCTATCTCTCATCTTCTTTTATTAAAAAAAAATAACTTTAATTAATAATTAACTCAAGACCAACTGTGATATTTTGCTGTTTTAAAAATCTACATGAATACATTGATCAAAAATGCACCTATTATTGATCAGTGTGTTTAGGTTAATTTTGCTCTATGTTATTCACAAAATATCTTAAAAATCCACCTAAATATTTTTGAATTTGCATTTTTCAACAAAAGGATAGGCAAAATAGCCATTTTTGTTAAATTTCCTGTATATTTTTCTTTATTAACCTTAATTTGTTTATTTTAAACATGCAGACCTAAACAAACATTAACATGTTACACATCTTATAAAAATTTTTTCGTTATAATGATCTATTGCCTTTTTTGGCTCATTTTACATAATAAGAATATATTCTAATATATAAATAGTATTTTATGTAACAAGTGCATGAAGTGATACTTTTTTTACGAATGGGAAGTTTGACAGCACGAGCCGTAAGGCGAATGCGGCATTCCCATGAGTAAAAAGAACACTATGCATGTGTTACATATTATATTTTTCTACGAGTGTATACTAATTTCCCAAATTACCAGTTTATACATGTTTTATTTATTAGAACTTATTAATTTTAATTTTTGCATCACAGCCATATTGGAACAAAAAACCATAGCCTCCCTATTTTTTAAAATACAGTTATCCTTTTCATAACTATGCCGTCATGATTTAATTTTAGAAACTTACTTACTTTTTGTAGATATAATACCAAAACAGCATACATTTTATTGGAATTTCTTAGTCATCCGAATTCATTATTACTAATAATTTTAAATAATTTCTAATAAATTTATTTGAAAACTGTCAAATTTTAAAACTAGTGACACGTAAACTAATAAAAATATTGACGAAATCAAACGTAACTTGACCGTTTGGTTTAGTTAATGTCGCGTTTACACTTACATTGCATAAATTGATATTTAAGGGCATTGTAGTAGGCATGGAAACAAAACACTAATTCCAAGTGTAAAAAAGCTTCGAAGTGTTTCAAAAAGTTAGTTTTTTAACAGTTTATGTAGTGTACTAGAATGGAGTACTTTATCTTTATGTTAACGATTAAATAAACTGCATTTTTTTACGGTCGTGAAAAAAATAAATTATAGCTATAAATAATGTTTATAAATGTCCAGTATCAATTTGGTCCCATATTTAAAACCTTGTTTAGGTTTAATTTGCATAAATTTCACTGGTTGCAGTGCAATAAAATTGCATTAAGGGGTCAACTAATTTTTGATACAGTTTTGTTTTTTTATTTAAAAAAAATACTAAAAATTATACTATTAACTTAAGACTAATTTACTTTATAAAATTATAATAAACTAAAATTTATACATTGTTTAAATGATGTTACAATAACAATAAATACTTACTAATCAATCTTCAACCATGTGAACTGGGCCCAATTTACGTGGAAAGATTGGCAAGAAAGTTAGTCGAGACGTTTTAAAGTAGGTAAAATACGTATTTTTTGTTTCAGGATTTAATAAACCATAAACAATTTAAACAAGAGGCTATTTACGAGTTGTTGTTTTTACGTTTATCTAAAATAGCCTTAGATTAGATATTTTTAAAATGGATAAAGTTTTTTTTAATTTTGAGCGTCATAAGTAACAAATATATTAAAACTATGGCAGAAGCTACGCAAGTTAAAAACCTTAATGATTAGCTTCTTATTTACGCAAAAAATTTTTTCGGATGATTTAGTCTACAACCCAGTACAAGCAAATTTTCAGATAAATTGCAGTGTAATAAATTATATAAGGTTCGTTTTGGTTACCGATTGGAACGATTCTAGAACCGTTCGAGCCTGCGCAGTCGGGTATAAAGTATTTGGTTCATTAAGAACCGATTCCGTATTGGATGCTTGCTGTTTTGTTTTTTTGTGCACTAGTTTTGAACGATTCGAGAACGGTAACAGGAGTTCCAAGCCTTGAGTAGGAACTGTAAGAACTTCTGAATTAATTGGTGGAGGCTGCGCGTTATATTTTATTTTTCAACACATTTAACCCTATTTTTTCAAAGATTGTTTTTTTGTTGGATTTTGTATGGTTTATGTTTTTAATTATGGATTTTGATGGAGTTATGGTAAGTGAACCAAACAAAAAAAAGGTATTTTGAAACAAGGTTATAAAATACGAATACAAGGTATATAAAATATATTAGCCAGTTTTAAAATGAAGTTTTACTTTATATTAATTGGACTAGACCGAAAATACTTTGTTTTTAAACTAAAATTAACGATTAGTATTAAAATCCATCTTATAATAGTTTTTGCTATACATTCATAGATACTTATGTCTATATTTAATTTTAAGAAATGTTCTGTGAAAGCAGTAGCAGTAGTAGCATTTCTGAGAGTGAATCCGATGATTTTGATGATAATTTGGTAGCTCAACTTGTTCCAGAAGTATTAGTGTATAAACAGAAAATTTATTTATTTTTTTGAAAATATTATCCCCAATTATACGGATAATTAATTCTTGGTTCATTTTAAAGTACCAAGGAATATCTTACACTTTTTGGCTATAGAATATGAACAGAGTGAGTATTATTTCAAAATTGAGACTGGTTTCAAGCCTGTACCCTCGGATAAGTGCATGTTTGTTGTTTGTTGGTATGCAACACATGAGGCAGCATCATTTCAAGATGTGGCTGATCGCTTCAACATAGCACCAAGCACATTACATCTTATAATACACAATGTTACCTTATTTTTAAGTTTTAAGTCCTATTTAGTTATTAAGGGGCCAAATAATGCAGAGAGGGTAAAAATAACTGAAGATTTCAAACAAATGGGTTTTCAAGATGTGGTTGGCTGTATTGATGGGACCCATATAATGATTGATAAGCCAGAAGAAGATCCTGATTCCTATCTTAATAGAAAGAAATATTACTCTGTGCAGGTAATAATTTCACGCAAGTTTATTTGCTTTTGACTTTGTTTTTTTTTACTAAGATACAAATTTTGTTTTCCCAAGTTTTGTCAATCTGACAGATTAGTACCTAACTAAATATCAAATTTAAAATAAATGAACCATAAAGTATAATTGTCAGTAGATAACAACAAAATAAGTTCTGGTTTCAGATAACTTATAGTTTTTTCTTATTTTTAGCTTCAGTTGGTTTGTGACTTCAAAAGAAAAATCACTGGTGTATTTATTGGCTACCCAGGGTCAGTTCATGATGATAGGGTGTTTAAAAATTCGCCACTTTTTGAATCATTGGCAAATGCGGGAATAAATATCTGTTGGGTGATAGTGCTTACCCATGCTTAAGGAATTTATTTACCCCTTATAGAGATTATGGAAATCTAAATGACACTGAAAACATTTTTAACAAAAAATTAAGTCATTGTAGTGTACTGATTGAACATACAATTGGATTGCTAAAACAACGCTTTCGACAGCTGTATCACCTTAAAATAAGGAAGATTGAAGACATTTGTCATTTTGTAAGAGCATGCTGTGTCCTCGATAATCTAGTAATGGACTATAAACAAACATATAATGCAGACACTTCAGAAATTAATGTTGAAAATATTGATCCAGATATTATCGCAGATGACAATATTGACATGGAAAATGATGAGTTTGATGGAAATGAAGCTGGGCATAATTTTAGGAACTACATAGCTGCTGTTCTTATGCAGCTCTAAAGAAGCCTACTTTTCTTTTAAAGAAAAGCACCCCAATATTTTATTTTTAAATACCTCTTTAAATTGTCAATGTTAAATAGTTCATTATGGTCGTTTCAAACATTAATTGGTTTTTTCAATAACCTAGAATTTTAATATTAATAAACTTTTTTTATTTAAATTAAATATTTGTTATATATGTACTTTTCTTTAAAAAATTCTTTCTATATATACAGCGTGTCTACTTAAGTTCGCACCATATGAAAAACATTAATTTTACGAAAAAAAGTTATTCTTTATAAAAAGTTCCGCATGGTCTAAAAAATGCAATCACCAGATATTATTTTTTGCGGTGGTATACCAGGTACATATCGCTCATTTGCTGCAATAACGTCATAACTCAAAAATAAAATATTTTCAAGGGGTGTATATAATATTAAAAATTTCTGGTTATTTCCCTAAAAGAACTTAGCTTTTCTTAATCGGCATTAGTTCTTTATTTTATCAGAAATCCTAAAACCTCAAAAATATCACTTTTAGTTACAATTTTGTTTTAAATTCATCAGCTTTTTGTCAGCAAACCGAAAATAGGTAATTTTTGAGTTATGACGTTGTTGCAGCAAATAAGCGATATGTCAAAAAATATAAATTTTGCCCAAGGGGAAAGTACCCTAACTTTTCATAATATCGAAGATTTTTATAAGAAAAGATTTGTTTAGGATTAAAAATACCTTTTAAATATGCACATTAGTTATAAAAAAAATTGTTTAACATTTTTTTTGCGATAGCGAACGTTTCTGTTAGTTTTTGCTCTTTTGACAGTTCTTAAGCTTTCTTTACACATTTTATTTTGAAATGAGTATGCACCAATGTACAAACTTAAATTTCCACCCTTAACGCATAAAAAATTGATTAAAAAAGTTTTTGTTAAAAATGAACAATTTTGCATATTTGAATGTTATTTTTAATCTTTAATACTTTTTCTTTATAAAAATTTTTTATATGATAAAAAATAAGGGTACTTTTCTCTTGAGCAAAATTTACATTATTTGACATACCTCGTATACCACTGCAAAAAATTAATATCTTATTGCTTTTTAAGTTTTAGACCACGCAGAACTTTTTATAGAGAATAACTTTTTCGTGAATTAATAATAAAACATTTTTTCCATATGGTGCGAACTTAAGTAGACATGCTGTATACACATATATTTTTTTGTGACATTATTTCTTGACTTTGTAGTATCTACAAATTGTAAATTTTATAAATTAAATATATTTATATACATTTTTTTTTCATAAATTATTTATATATTTTTTTAACTGGTCATTTTAAAAATAACTTGAATAATAAATTAGTTTGCAAGTAAAGTTTTATTTTTTTTACATTTTTTAAAATTTTAATTCCTTGAGCCCACACACCAAAAAATTAACTCTTAAAAATATATATCTTTTTTTTATTTCTATAAGTAAATACAATAACAAAACAAAATATTTTCAAAGTAGGTTGAAACTACACCAAACAAAAGTATTAAAAATACAAAATCATAATTACAATAACAGCCAAACTTTTAACAGTCTTTCTCATTAAGTTGAACATAACGTAACGTAACAATGTACTTTAAAAGCGTTAATAGTAGAAATATATTAAACTAATACATGACTAAATAATTTAAGGAACAAACATTTTCAGTAAATGCAAAAATAAAAATACTCTTTAACAGGTATTAAACAAATACATTTTCAAAACAAAATATTTTAAAAGTATACTTCTAACTAAACCAATTTAGAGTCTTTAAGTTGAATATAACGTAGCATAACAAACTACTTTAAAAGTAGTAACAGATAGATATACACTGTGGGCAAAATTAAGTTGGAACCCATTTTAACTTATTGTAGTTTTTTTGTATGTCAGCCGATTTCATTCAAATTTGGAAAAACTGGTCTCACAAATTAAAATTAGTTTAGGGCTAAATTAACTTTCTGTTTTAACAAATATTACAGCCAAATTTTATTAAAATGGAATAAAGCAAATTTAAGATATTAAAAACCCAATTTTCTTTTAAAGTTTAACACCCTGTATCTTAGAAAGAAAGCATTTCCGGACCTATGATTATATAAAGTTTTTTATAAAATTGGCTTAGGAATATACCATAAGATTTTCTTACCGCAAATAGGAAACACCCTGTATATATAATTTAGTGATCTTGATGATTTTTCAAGATTTCTAAGTACTGTTCAAAAAGTGCGGTTCTTTTTTTTCTATCTTCAGATCTCTGTCGTGCTAATTCCAGCTTTTTCATTATAATGTTTCTTTAAGTCGTTTTTCAGGTCTTGCAATATTTCATTTCTTTTTTTGTAAGATGATGAACTGTTTCGTATGGACCTCTTCCTTTTTGGGGTGTTTTCTGAGTTTAATTGTCGGGTATTTTGAATACTTATTTAAACTGTTTTACTGGTGCCTGCTGTCACGTCCGGTTTGGAGCTCTCTACCACTATATTGCTGTCTACTACATTACACACTCCAGGATTTTCTAAAATAACTATTTTATTTTCGGTAGAAAGATTAGTATTGGGGACTTCTTCAAGAGCCTTTTCAGTAGTTGTACGTGATAATAAAAAGACAGGCCTTATGTTCCTTTTGTTCCCAAAAATAGAATTAAATTCAAAAATTTTTCTGCCCCTTTCTGTTTTATTATTATTATCTATAAACTTCTTATAATTGCGCCCCAATACTTTTCACCTATTTTCACATTTGTTGGAACAGTTACTTTATGTAAATTGGAAAGATCCCTAGCTACCAATTCCCATAATTTCAAATTCATATTTTTTACTTCAAATGTTCGCACCTTGGGTTTATATTTTTGGTACAAACCTATGACTTCCAGCGTATTGGTTTTATTATTTAAAAAATTCCCATCCCAAGCTGTGCCACTGCTACACAAGTTTACGTATTGGCTCAATTCCTCGTGAAGTTCTAAAATAAAATTTAAAGAATCTTTAAATTACTAAAAATGGTAACAACTTCTTCAACTTACCATCGTTGCCATTTATTTTTGTAGAAAATGTAGAAATCGGTGAAATCGCAGTCTTAAAAACAAAATCAAAATAAATCTTTGAGGTTATGTCTTACTTAAACTTGTTTTTAATTTAGAATGGTAAGGAATACAAAAGCGTATTTTGGTTTTCGAATCGTTTGAACTGTTCTGGGATGATTCGAAACTTCAACTTTAGGCACATATAGTTCTGCGCATAACTGGAACTGAACACGAACCGTTCTAAATTTTAGAAACAAAACGAACATATAGAGATTTAAATAATTAGCTGGTTTTTATAGCAAAAGCTGATACGAGACCGCTTTTAAATAATTGCAATTCTTGCGGAAATGCAGGTCATGAACGCAAGTTATGTCCTCATAGACGTAAAGTGTCTAATTATTGTAAAACTTTAGGTCATATTGAGCACGCTTGCAGAAAAAGAAATATAAAAGATAAAAACTGTAAACATGATTAAAGAATGATTGTTAATGGAATTGGGAAAAAAACATTCTAATATTGTTAATGATTTAAAGACAATTTTATGTTACCAATAAGTTTTATCAATTTTTGATCAAAATCTTAAGACTATAATATACCCAGACGCTTTTCAAGACGGTTTGGGAGCTATACTTATGCAGGTTACAAAAGATAGTGAAAAATCAAGCACTTACTTTTGTAAATAAACCACTTTACACAAACAAAAGTATCATTCATTTGAGCTTAAACTTTTAGGAATACCGAGGTCGAAGAAAAATTAAAATAATATTTACTGAATTAGGAGTCTAAATTCAAATTCAAATTCAAATTCATTTATTCATGTTAATAACAATAAGTTTACACAAGTCATAATAAAACAGTTAACAATAAAAATATACAAATACTAGAACATAAATTATAACAGACTTTGTCAATTACAACACTAAAATTCGATAAAATTTTATAAAATTTTTAAACACTATTTAAAATTCCTAATTTTAATGGTATTTCAACGCTTCACACCATCAAACAAGAATATGTGACTAAAACATCTATTTACAAAATTTTAAAACTCGCTACACAAGTACTCGTCAAAGGAATAGAAGGCATTAGTAATTAAGATTTGTTTAATTTTTGTCTTAAAGTTTCTATATTCCAAAGACTTTATGTCATTTGGCAGTACATTAAAAATTTTATTGCCCAGTAACCAGGGCCAGTTTGACACCTTCTTAACCTCCAGTAGGCTGGGATGAGCTTGTTTTCATTTCTTGTGTTGTACTCATGAGTGTCCTCATGTGTCCTACAAGAAGTCAAATTTTGTTTAATAAAGAGGAGGTTTTCATATATGTATTGTGATGGAAAGGTCATTATTTTTAGTGTCTTAAAAGCCTCTCTACAATCCTCTCGGTAGCTCAGGCCGCTGATGATTCTTATAGCCTTTCTCTGCAGTCCAAAGGCTCTGTGGGTCCCAGCTGAATGTCCCCAGACAAGCAGTGCGTAGGTAAGGTGTGAGTAAAAGAGAGCATGGTAGAATGTTATTAAAATATTACGTGAAACATTCTTTGAAAGATTTCTTAGCACAAACAGGCCTTTAGCCAATTTTTTGCAGAGATCATCGATGTGTATATTCCATTTTAATTTTGGGTCTAGATTTACTCCCAAAAATCTGGTGTCATTTGTGCCCTCACCCACATTTTCCGTTTCACGCAAAGGGAAAATCACCTGCTTGGTTTTATCCTGATTCAGTAGGAGTCTATTCATACCAAACCATTCCTCTGTTCTCTCCCTCGCTGCTTTCATGCCCTCAGTCGAGTCTTTCAATGTGTCGGCTGCTAAAGAAACTGTAGTGTCATCAGCGTAGACCGTGAATTTTGCTGTTGTTTCAGCTTCAGGTAAATCGTTTATATAAACAATGAAAAGAATTGGCCCCAATATTGGACCTTGCGGAACCCCAATATTTATTGTGCTCTCCGCTGATGACACGCCAGACACCTTCACAACCTGTGTCCTGCCCTCCAGATATGATTTCATCATATTGGTGCTAGCCTGACAGAATCCATACCCCCTGAGTTTAGCCAGAAGAATATCATGGTCCACACAGTCAAATGCTTTGCTAAGATCACACATAAGCACTGTGTCATATTGAAGCGTATGAAAGGAATCTATTATGTGCGAGATTAAGTCCAGTATAGCAAGGACTGTGTTCCTGCCCTTCCTGAACCCATACTGACTACCTGAAAAATAGTTATTTACTTCAAAATATTCCATGATTTGCAGTGACATACACTTTTCTACGACCTTTGAAACTATAGGAAGCAAGGATATAGGCCTATAATTTTGTGGTTGATTCTTATCACCTTTATTGTATATAGGTATTACTATAGCTTTTTTGAGTAAAGAGGGGAATGTATTTTCTTTAAAGCATAAATTAATTAATTTTGTTAGCGGAGTAATAATTAAATTCTTTATTGATTTTAGCAACCTTACATTCATTCCAAAAATATCCCGACTGGTTTTATTTTTTAGATTATTAATAACGTCTCGTACCTGGTTAAATGTGACATCCTGGAAAGAGAAATTTTGCATTTCTTTATTTTTGTTTATGTGATCTAGAGGATTCCTATTTGTGACCGGAATGTTGTTGACCAAATTAAGTGCTATAGATGAAAAATAGTTGTTAAAGACATCAGGAGTAACAGAGTGATCTGAAGTTTTCGCAGGCAGACCGCGATGCATATTTATAATATTCCATATTGATTTAATTGGATTAGATGAGCTTTTAACACTGTTATCATTTGCTTTAATCTTAGCTAAACGGATGTGTTTTTGGTATTCCGATCTAAATTCTTTGTAAATCTGAAAAATAACTGGGCCTCCATACTGTTTTTTAATTTCTTCCAAGAGTTTAAGCTGCTCTCTCATTGCCCTGAGCTCATTTGTAAACCATGATACTCTCTGGGGCTGATCGGACCTGCTCCTGTAAGTTTTTTCAGGGAAAGAATCCAGATAACTAGACTCTAGGACTCTCACAAAGCTACTAAATTTATCATTCGCACTCACACTCACATCATTCAGAAAGCTCCAGTCAGCCTGTGATATTTTATTGTAGAATAAGAACATACCTCTTTGTGTTATGGGTCTAAAAAATTCTTTGGTTTGTGTGTAATTTACTCTTTGCACTACCTTGAAACAGACATTTTGACTTTTGTGGTCAGAGAAGTGAAGCTCATCAACAGCAGTCGAGCGTAGCTCCACTGCAGAATCTAGAAACACATTATCAAGACAGTTCGGTCCTCTTGTTGGTACATGTATAGTTTTAGACAAGTCAAAACTACCCATTAAGTCCAAGGTTTTAATTGTGTTATTATCAGAACAATTACAGAAGTTTACATTAAAGTCCCCTGCCAAGGCTACCTGTTTTCCAGTACCTAGCTTCGTTAAGAAGTCCTCCATGGATGTCAAGAAGGTGTCAAAGCTGCCCTGCGGGCTACGGTACATATTTATTACATTTATGTTAAAATCTCTTAAAAATATAGCGCACAATTCTATACATTTATCTATATTTACATTAGGGTCTAAGTTTATTTTGACAAATTCAATATTTTTTTTTAACAAATATGGCTGTGCCTCCTCCTACCGAGTTTGTTCTCGATGAAAAGGCAGCCAGTTTATATATGTATATTTGTTACACTTATTTCTTCTTCTGAGAGCCAGTGCTCTGTCAAACACAAAATGTCAATGTTTTTGTCTTCAATGTACGCTTCAAGCTCTTCTGTTTTGTTTCGAAGTGATCGGATATTTATGTGCATGATGCTAAGGGAATGTTTATTTTGTTCATCTCTGGTACTGTATTTTGAACTAAAATCACTGGGTTTATTAACGTTTAATTTGTTGCTCTCAAGATGCGCTGCAGGTTCCGAAAATGGTTGATAATTACACCTGTAGGCCAGAGTTCTGGTACCAAGTACTTATCCTTATCCTCTTGGGGCACTGTTAGTTTAAAAGAAGCACGATATTTGTCTTTTTTGTGAAGATTTTCTCGCACTTACAATCTATGTCTAATTGGTTTTGGGATAAAAAGTTTATAATTTCATTATCAGTAACATCCGGGGCCAGACCTGAGAGAAATAGTGAACTCATGTTTTTGGATGTTTTTAGTAGTCCGGTGTTTTCTTTGATGCCTTTTAAAGGTGCTGGTCTTGACGATTTTTGATACTGTTGTTTTTGGCGCTTGAAACTCCTTTGTTTTTGATTTTCCCATGCCTGTCTATCTTCAAATTGATTTGATTTATTCTTTTCAATTTTGTCTTCGCTTTTGTCAGTTTCATATCGGAATTTTTTCCACCGTCCCGATTTGATTGACAGGTATTTGTTGTCTTCTGTTGTCGTTTGTCAGAGTTTGCATGAGTATGGTTTCCCATCTCACAATCACAGACTTTATCGG
>JACEGR010007857.1:0-43817 GCA_014170235.1 Listronotus bonariensis
TAAGTTAGTATAAATATAAAAAAGATAGATTTGTTGCTACCTGTCACAAGCCACAGATTATAGGTAGTAAAAAAGAAGAACCGATAGACAGTGTTCGCCAAAAACGTAAAAAATATGACCGTTAATTTCGCAAATTGATTTATCAAAAAACATAACTTCTAGGTAAATCCGTATTTTTTTAAAATAATCTAGAAAATAAAAGGTATAGTTGCTTTCTTTATTGCGTTTTTTAAACTAAAGTTTATTGCAACTTGTTATGGTTATCGTTGTTTTCGACACTAGTAGACTGTCGCGAAAACTCTCAGGATAGGCGAATCGAAGTGTCAAAATTAAAATTTTTACAGTTGAACGTGGAAAATAATTGTAAATATTGCTCTTTTGGTGGCCTATAATAATTATATTTAATGCAACCAGTTTATAAAGGTACGTATATCAAGTAGATGTATTTTAAGCTATCTTAGTCTTGACTATAATACCGACTACATTATTTTAATTACTATATTTTAGATAAACTAGTTTTTACTCTTATCCTCAAATGGATTCAGGTCAAAAAACTTTAGATAATGACGCATATAAACTCGAATATACTACAAAAGTAAATACTATTTATTATGGAGTCAACATTCCCAATGATAACACCAACGGACAAGCTTATGTATTTGACGATAAAGAAGCTGCTCTTAAAGTAGCAAAGAAACATAAAAAGTCCAGATTTAAAGCATTTCAGTTTTATCATGAGGCAGTTGAATTCTCTCTAAATGGAGCTGAATGTTTAAATAATAGTACTGTTGATGGAACAGATGGTGAAAAAAAGGAATTAGCTTCTAGTATAGGTGAAAAAGCAAGTCCTTTTAGGACACCAAGACCACAAGAACTAACTGAGTTTAGAAGCAAAATTGAGTGTGGAAACTTGAATTATATTCGTGAGATGATTGAATTCAACCCTCGATATTTAGTTAGCAGTGGAGATACTCCGTCAATTTTACAGGTATTATTTTATATAAGGAATATTAAAAACAGTTGTTAGCTGAGGAATTAATAAATTTGTGCTTTAAAAACACTAAATGAATTGTTTTACAAGCAAACCCCTATTGGGACTATTCTATTTTTATTATAAATAGTTTTTATAATATTAAATGAGATACATTTTAAAAGTAAAGGCTTTATAACATCACAAAACTGTAATTTTGTTAAGTTAAGGAGAAATTAATATCCAGATCAGAGGTAATAATCTTTGGCATTTTCAGTTGTGATCCCATGTATTTTTGCTATTTATTAAGATATTATTTATAATATAATATGACCAAATTAATAACCATTTAAGGTACATGGAATGTGTAATTTTATTTAAATATAAGCAATAATGCCCAGTTAAAAAAATTAACATTACTAATAACTTGAGTAGGTATGTTATAGTTATTTTTAAATAGTGTAGAATGTGCAATCAAATGAATTACCTATTGTAATAATTTGTGGATATTTGGTGAAATAGTACAAATACTTATATATATATATTTTTATTGGGGTTTTAAAATGTATTTTTATTTTTGACATTAAACCAAGTTCTTTTTATAATTAATTTTTTTCTATTTTTTAACTTTTTAGGAAGGAGCAAGACTTAATGCAATTCATGTTGCAGCCAAAGTAAAAAATGTAGCCATAATTGAGTTTATTTTAAATACCATAAGTAATCCAGAATTTATAAAAAAACTGTATGGAGACGATAATCAAGAAAATGCCGAGCAAAGATGTAGAATGTTATTGGATCTTTATTTAAATACCCCAAATAAGGGCTTTAATGATACCCCTTTGCACATTGCATCAAAGTGGGGTGCTGATAAAGTCATAGAAACCTTATTGTCATACCCAGAATGTGACAGAACCAAAAAAATAAACATGGAAAATTACCAGAAGATGTAAGTAGATTTTTTTTCTTAACAAAACATAATATTGAATAGCAGAGTGTTTTTTTTTAATTATGAAATTATTGATTTTAGGTGATTTGTGAAAGAGCTGATGGTAAAATATCTGATGAAGTAAAGAAAAAATACAGCAGTTACTTTGTGACAGCTATTATGTTCCTGTGTTACGAACTGAAGATAACACTATGCCACCAGCAGTTGGAGAGCCTTTTTCTCCTACAAGCCCACCTGTAAGTAATTACTCTACTATATTAAGATTTGAAAAAAAGAATTCTTTAGGGAGCCACCCATTCAATCATATTTAAAGCTGTCAGTTGATATTTTATTTAGGAAAGCTGTATTAAACCAAACAAAAAAAACAAAAATTAAATTTGTTTTTTGAAGGGATCTAAATGTACTTGAATCCTTTAAGAATAACAAAGCTTTAAAATTTAAGGGCAATGAGGATTATTTATGACGATTAATTTAGTTCATTAGATTTATTGTTATTATTATTTTTTTTTTTTGGTTTTGACAAGTTCAAAAATAAAGGTAGTTTTCTCTTATGTCATGTTATAGTTAAGTTCGGTGTATACAGATTTTTATCAAGAATAAAATTTTTGAGAAATCAAAAATAAAAAAGCTTTTCATATGGTTCAACATTTATAACAGTTACTGTATAAGTATAAGTAAAATATAATTACAGTCCTTCATTTGAAGTTGTTTTTTATTTTTTTCTTTCTCACTATTATTTTTTTTTGTTTATTTAGGTGTTAAATAAGGATCCACTAAGTCCAAGATTAGAAATTCATGCCTATGCCGGTCCAATGGACAAATCAGAAGCTGAATCATTTCGTAGAGTTTGGAAAACACCGCCTAGAACGCTTAGTTTTAATTCTCCAAATGGAAAAAAGCCTCCAGCCCACAACTTGGCTATGCTTAAGCGTAAAGATCCTGAAAAAGGGCTGGAAAGAATTGGAAAGACATTAGCAAACAATTTTAATGTCAATTGGAAAGAGTATTGGGACTTCTTGGATTGTTTTGTTGACATAACATCAGAAGAAGGACTGGAAATGTTAGAAAAGCATCTGCAAAGTAAGAAAAAGGATCTTCAAGATCCTTTTGAGGTGTTTTCTCCATTAGTGTCAGAGTCTGAAACTGTGGTGAGTCCTATAACTAGTCTTTGTAATGCATTTTCTGCTTGCAAAATAGAGGATTCGACATCCATGTTCTTAGCTGATTGGAAAAACCCATTGGACTATAAACAAACATGCCGTCCCCTGGTCTATGTGGATAAAGCCTGCCAAGTATTTGCAAATCGCATTTTAGCTAATGTGCAAAACATTTTACATTGTAACGAATGTGAATATGAAAATATTGCCAAAAGTTTGGAGACTGACATCAAGTTGCTTGAGTTGCTTATGAATAGTTATATGGACGATGAAAGATTTACTGAATGGGTTAATTTTCAAAAAGTTCATTCACGATTAGCTCATCTTATCGCTAAAAAATATGGGAGAGTAATAAAGACTGTAATACTTCTATTATAATTCGTAAACTGGAGAGTATGTTGGAAAGTATAGTAAAGAGATCAGATTACTTTTCTTCTGATGATGAAGGGTCAAACTGCAAAGATACTACTAAACCAACTGTATATAGAAAACAGGTAAATTTTTATCATTTTCATGGTCTCTTCGAGATATATCAAAAAATTAAAAAGATAAGAATAAGACCTTACTTAAAATACAGTCCCATGTCCTTCCCTTTTTACCTACAAGCTTTATTCAAAGATTTAGCCAATATAAATGGTATTTTTTAGAATTATTAGGGAAAAAACTGATAGAATTGAAACTGATACCATTCTCTCAAAACCTCTGTGGCTAGCTTCATTCTAAATGTTTCTTAATATTTTAAATGGCATCTGTCACATGATCAAATGATCATGATCACTAGATAGTGATCGAACTGTTATAAGGGAAACTGATAATTTTTTAAAAGAATATCACTGTAGTTCATATCAAGCAGCTTATGTACAAATTAAAGTAAGGATGCATGCATAGTCTATCTGGAGAAGCCCACCCTTCCCACTTTTTTCTTTCCTTCATCATTAGGGTATTAAGATGGTGTTAATAAACTTTTTTTTCCTTAAAACACACACTGTTACAAGATAAAAATATTTTAAGTTAAAGGCTTTTTAAATTGTTTTGTTTGATACATGTAGAGTGAAAGTGTTAATTGATCTAAGTGCCAAAATTAGAGCTCCCCAGAAATCAAACTTTTCATTTTGTTTGCAAGTGCTAAAGTAAATTTGGTACTGTGATTTTAAAGTGGAATTCTGGGGTTGCACATAGAATATATTGTTAGACAAAAAAACAAAAATTTATGATTTGGCAGTTAGATTAATTAGCACATTCACTCTTTACATCTTATCCATCTATTCAACTCTAATAATAAGGAAAAGGTATTTATTTCTTCTTGTAAAGCATAACAGAAAAAAATTGCATTTTATTTTTTTAATCATAGTGTTTATTCCATTTTTTTTAATTAGTTATTTATTATAAAAGGGAAAAAAGTTCTAGATTTCAGTTTGAGGTTGTGTTGCTAATGAGTAATTTCATGAAAAGTCACATTTTAGTACTTGTCAACAGAGATATGTTAATTTTTTTGGCCTGTCACGTATATTTTTCTGAAACTGTAAAATTAATATTTTTAATATTTATGCCCTTAGGTCTTGTCTTTTAATAATAAACACTTTACTTTCTTTTGCTAGGTAGTCTGCCTTTTATCAAGAGTAAAAAGCTGTCTGGAGTCTTCTGTAAATCTTACCGACGTAAGTGAAGAGAATATGACTGTTAATTTTTGGGAGATGTTTGACGTTTGCAACTGCATTTTTCATCCGAAAAACCGAAGAAAAACCTATCTAGAAATGGCAGTTTTAATAAAAATTCCAATAGGTCGAGAAGAATTAACTTGCAATCAGTTTCAAAGAAACTTTACTTTGAAGATGATCTTTTAACTAGTAGTATGATTGGAGCAAATGGAGATTTGGGGTTAAGTTTCAGTGATAGTTCTAAGTCTGACACAGATGATGAATTTTATACCCCTCCTGCTTCTCCCAGTAAGATTAGGAGCGAGCCTTCATCTTCAGATTCTGATGAACCATTTAGTGATGCTGAGCCACCAAAGTTAGAAGTGTTTTTGGAAGGGTAAATATATTCATTCAATTATATCACTAATAAAAATATTTACTTAATCTTCTAGTACAGTTAAGAATAATGGACTTGATATTACTTTTAAGTTAAAAAATACCAAAAATAAATATAAAAGTATTCACATATATTTTCTTATCCTAATGGAAGAAGTACTCTGTATCTGCTATACTTTGGGTTATGTTAAAGACAAACCCCTAACTTTTATTTTGGTAGTGTATTTTTACAATCTTTGATATACAGTGTGTTACAGAATGTTGTTAAGAAAATGTAAGGGCAGATTCTACTAATAAAAACAAGAAAACAAGTCATACTTGCTTTGGGCGAGAATCGAACCCAGGCCGCCCAGCGTGGCAGGCGAACATTCTACCACTGAACCACTGAGGCTCATGTAGGAAATTTGACTCTTTCATATATTTATATTTATCTGCTGCTTTGATATACATATGCCATTATTTTTTCTAAACTTTTTGTTTAATCTTTATAAAATATAGCCTATAACACTCCTGAATAGTGTAGCTTTCTAATAGTGAAAAAATTTTCATGATCGATTCAGTATTTCCGAAGATTGCCGCCTATGATGTTTTATTACACATTGTCTATGTTTTAGAATGTTTTCTGTATATTATGTATTTATATTACTTTTATGTTTAAATGTTTTAATTTTAATTTTAATTTGTCTATATGACATTTTATTCTGTTAAATACTGTTGATATCTCTATTACTTTTATCTCTATTACTTTTATAATGTTTTAATGTGTCAATGTTCTAATATGTCAATTTTAGGTGTCAACTGTGTTTTACCTTATTTTAAATTTTATGACGTGTATATGTACAATTTTGTATATTGATATCAATAAATACTACTACTACTATTAGTGGCTACAAACAAACAAACAAACAAAGTTACAAACTTTACCTCTTTATAATATTAGTAAAGATATATGTATACCATTAACCACAAAGACTTAATTCAAAACCATTACCATTTAAAGGAACTTTCCTCTTCGGCAGGTTATATATGCAGAACTTTTGAAGAGGAAATAACTTTTTTGTAAAGTTATTATTAAAAAAGTTTTCCCTGTGGTGCAAACTTAAAAAGACACGCTGTATATATATTTTAAATTACTCTCTATAACATAGCCTGTAATCAGTAATTTATCATATATACATATGTCATTTTAGGGCATATCCAACAAAAACAGACTGTGCAGTATACAATGCATTGAGATATGCAGATTGTGATATAAATAAAACTCGATTTCCTATGGTTTACAAATGGCATCATTCGATTAATCTCTATTCAGATAATGAACGTAAGGGGTAAGTGTATTGGTTTCAGGTAAAAATATGGGTTCCAAAGTACTCAACTGTGAATTATTTTTAGGTGGCCATGTCCTCAACATCAAAAGTCACCCCGACCAGAACCACCCGGAAGTCCAAATTCATACCCTTCCTCAAAACCTTCTTGGTTAAGAATTACTGGGGCCAATTCACCTAGAGCTGCAATTAAGTCTTATAAGTCTCATTAAATAAATCGTTAAGTTCCCAAAAACAGAGAAAATAAGGTACTTGGATTGCATATCAAATTATATTGATTTGTGTCATGAATTTTTCTTAATAATAAAACGTTCTGTAGGTAGGTATACATTTTTAAAAATCAAAATCAAAATATTGGCACTGTTTATTATTACAACAAACTTTAAATAATGAAAAACTTATACAGGGTGTTTCTAAACAAATTCAAAAAAAATTAGGAGGTAATTTTCCACTAAAAAATAAGAAAAAACTTCATATGAACATATGTTCTAAATGTCTTAGTTTCTGAACTACAGGGTGTTAAACTATTTTATAAAATTATTGTTTTTTTAGAATAACTTATATATACCCATTTAGATATTTTGAAAAAATGTGGAGACGCACCCTTTACACCAAATGACGTTTTTTTGGCATACAAGAAAAAAAAATTACCATTGTCGTCCATGAGGGGTTGAAGGTAAATATTTCTTGAGTAAAAAATGGCACGCCACTGCATTTTCTAAAATAAAAGTTTTTTTTTAAATCCCCATTTAGTTTAGAACAAATTTGGTCTCTTGACTTTTTTGTTTGATTTGATTTATTTATTTATTGGTAATAATTACACTACATAAGTGTTTTTACATTAATTAGACAAGAATCATTTAAAAATATTCTAAAATTTTCCTAAACATTATACTCAATAAAATTAAAAAAATACAGTTACATCACAATAACACTGACAGTCAATCACAATTATTAAAAAGTATTTAAACTAAAACAATAATGTTTTTATAAAGTTTAGCCCTCATGAGAGTCCTGAAATAATTTATTCTTTTTTTACCTCTATAAGTCAAAATTCAAATTAACTAAAAAATAAAGCCGCTGCTCAGGTATTCATTCACAGAAAAAAATGCATGATGTACGGTTTTTGCGTAAATAAATAAAAACCATTTCTAGTCATGGTCAAATTCCTACCTAATTAAAAAATAAATAACAAAAATAATTTTTAATGTAGAATTTCATATTAGGAATACAAACTGACCATGCCAAAAAAATGGTTTTTATTGTTTACACGAAAACCATACATCAAACAAAAAAGAGTCAAGAGAGCTAATTTGTTCTAAAATAAATGGGGATTTAAAAATATATATATATTAAAAAAAAATGCAATGGCGTACTATTTTTTCTTAAAAATATTTACCATAAACCCCTTATGGACAACACTGGTACATTTTTTTTCTTGTATGCCAAAAATATCATTTGGTGCAAAGGGTGCATCTCCGAAATTTTTAAAAATATATGAAGGGGTATAAAAGTTATAAAAAACAATATAAAAAAAATAACAGCCCGTAGTTCAAAAACAAAGACCATTAGGACAAATGTTCATATGAAGTTTTTTCTTATTTTTTGGTGGAAAATCACGTCCTAAATTTTTTTGCATTTGTTTAGAAACACCCTGTATTTTTAATTAAACGCGACTAAGTAATGCAACTAAAGTTTGATTAACTCCTTGTTGCTTTAATTTTCGTATGAACCAAATTTTGGATCAGCAGACAGAAGAACTGTTTTATAAAGGCTTTCGTGCCGGTAGGTCTATATTTAGGGAAAAGGATTAGATATCACACAATAAAAAATAAAAAAACCTATCTCAAGTTTAACTGCATTGTGCATTTATCTTTTTGTTTCAAATAAGAAGAATCATAAAATGAGAATAGATATGATTTTGGTATGTAATCCAAGTATGGATAATAATGGTTAAGTTTTACCTTTTTTGTTTAGTTATTTTATGTTACTTTTTTACTATTATGACAGTGTAAATAATTAAATCTTTTGTGTTATACATGTTTCTCAGCATTCTTAATTGTAGGGGTTTGCAAACACATTAGTTAAGTTTTAAGTTTTGTCGTGTTGTTATTTTTTAAATTAATATAATCTGATCTTGTTTTTGTATTTTTCTGTTAGTATAAGTGATAATGAGTAACAATAATTATGTTTATTTTTAACTACAGACGATATCTTTCAAGCCATGTTAAAAAATGAGTGCCAAATTGATCAATCAGTTTAGATTGATATTAGATCAGGGCCGTAGCCTACTGGGTGGTGCAAGTGATGCAAGGCACCAGGGCGCAATGCTGCAGGGACGGAAAATGAATTTTTTTTGCTCTTCAAGAATTAGTGATAAAAGCAAAGAAGCAATGGTCAATGAAAGAGACATCAGCGTATTTTGAAGGTGTTGTCAATTTACCAAAACACATTGTGGTATAGGGGCGACCAAAAATTTTTGCACCAGGGCGCAACTTACCCGAGGAACGGTCCTGAGTTAGATAGTTGTTTTCAAATTAAAAGTTAGGATTTAATCGACAAGACCTCTTATGCCTCTATTAAAACAATGTTACTACAGATTTGCCACATAAAAGCAAGTTAAGTAACATATACCTAGTTTAGCTTACTATGAATATATTATAAACTTTATTAAGAATATATTAATGTTTGTGTTTTTCAAAAAGTGAGAAAATCCTGACTTTCAAGCTGAAAATACCTTTATAAAAAAATATTTTTTAAACTTCAAAATAAATATCAAAAAAAAACATGCACTGTCTGGCAGGAATCCCATTAAAATTGTACTTAAACAAGCAATTTGAAATTTGAACCGTTTTTGAGATTTTCTAAAATTGTTTTTTATTATACAGGGTTAGAATATGTGGGCAATCTCTTGGATTTATATAGAACACATGAAAGTAATATCACAAGTTCTTATAAATGTTTTTCCTAAAGCCCCTCCTTACAGAGATGTGTGCCCTTAAGGGACGCCGCTGAAAACCTTAAATAACTTTCATAGTACTTGGTATAATAGGATAATTTTTTAATAGGGTAAATACAGGTTAGGACTCTCTAAAATGGTATCCTTTACTTTTATTAGTTCGCAATGGGCGTACTAACCCTTACACAATAGTGTTAATTATTTTGACACCCTGAATAATAATAATAAAAAGAATTTTTGGGTAGCTTAAACTCTTAGCTAAAAAAGGTACTCTTGTTTGATGTCGATAAATGAAAGTGTTTTCGACAAAAACAAGTTTTGGTGTAGTGAATCTAAACATTAGGTTGTTCTGTTGCAAATGGTACTAAAAACTTCTAAAAAGAAATGTTTTTTATTTCCACGACACTAAAAACTAATGTTGCAGCATTGTAGAGAGTATTATAATCTTTGATAATAAAAGCTAGAAACTATACCGGATCAGCTAAATAACTTAACACATAGGCCATGTGTTAAATAAAATAAGAGAGGCTAAGTCGTACTGATAAAATTATTAAATACAACCCCATTTAACCCAAAAGTTCTTTTCTAGAAAACACTTTACTTTATCCATATCTGACTAAAGTACTTTTTTTTACATAATGGTTTAAACCATTCAAAAATACCATTTTTTTCATTATTATACAGGGTGTAAAAATAATTGGTTCTACTGTGTAAGGGTAAGTCCGCCCCTGGCGACGTAACACATGCATATGTTTTACAAGGAATTTCTAACTAGTATTAACCATATTAAAAATTATTTAATTGTACCAAGTACTATAAAAGTTATTTTAGAAAAACCGGTTTTCAGCGGCGACTTTAAGGGCACACATCTCTGTAAGGAGGAGCTTTAAGAAATTTTTTTATAGGAACTTGTCACCTGAATTTCAGGTGTTCTATATGAATCCTAGAGATTGCCCACATATTCTCGGACACCCTGTAGGTATAATTTGGATTTGTTACAGTATAGAAAACGCACATAAAAGGTTTTAATGGCTGAAAAAGATGTAACCATATTGAACACTTGTTTGTAAATGTTCTTGTTACACCAACTTGTTCTATTTAACGTATATTTTTAAACTTAAACTAATCTGTTTGTTGTCTTACAGAGAGCATTTGTATTTTATAATTTCTACTATGGTATTTAATATGTGTATAATTAAGTTTTCAGTGTATTGATGATGGAAGAATGACCAAATTTTAGTTTTATTTTATTTTAGACATAGATTGCGTGTAAAAGGACTGCAAAGCATTAAACTATTTCTCAACAAAAGCTTAAATTCTGTTGAATACTAATTGCAAAAAATATATGTAGGAGATTATGCTTTAATAAAGTTGTAGCAGGTCAGTATCCGGAATAAATTTGTTAGACGATATTATAAAAATATCATCATTCATGATGATAAAAAAATATTTATTGTAAAAGTACGGCTAATATTAATATTAAAAAGTACATTATCCCGACTAACAGTTTTTTGACAACAATCTTCTTTTATGCAGAAATCGCAAATCGTTGATCTAAAAAACATTGTTCAATCCATCAAAATTTATTGAAATAACCAACAGCTGTACAATATTATTTCCTTAAAACTATTACAGCTTGTTAAAGAAAATTAAATTTTCTACAAACAAACAAGTAAATTGTCAAGTTTGTTTCTTGACTGTGGATTTTTGTTACTACTACAAAAATTAATATTAAAATAAAACCAATACATAATTATAAAGGAAATATGGTGCGCAACCAAAAAGGTCTATTACCATTTTTTAATTTTACCCCTTCAAAAGTGGATGTTAAAGTTGAATCCAAAAGTAACTTCAACGTCGATTAACTTTTAAAAGAGTAAATTTATTAAAAAATGTCGAAAGACCTTTCTTGTAGCGCATCATATTTCCTTCAGAATATGTATTGGATTTATTTAAAAATTGATATTTTTGGTAGTATAACAATAATTCTGATTAAAAAATAAAATTGTTCAATGTTTAAAGCCCAATTACATGATAACGGCCTATTTGACGACAATTCACGAAGAAAGCTTTTTTGTAAATTTTTAATTTTATTGAGAGTGTGTGTTGGTAAAATTTTTTAGATCAAGGATTTGCAAGTTTTGCATAAAAAAAAAAGATTGTTGTCAAAAAACTGTTTGTGGCGATAGTGTACTTCTTAATATTAACATATTAAGAGCTTTAACTTTGACAATATTTTTTTAACATCATAAATGATATTTTGATAGTATGGTTTATTTTTTAATAATACTTTTTTTTTATTGTAGTTATAAAATGTAGATTCTAATGTCCATGGAATAATTTGACGTCAATTGGATTTTTAAATGAGAACTCTAATCTTGATACTAAGATAAATCCTTAAAACACAAACTTGTTGTTCAGTGTCGAAATAGCTACTTCTTAGTAATTGGGCGCATTCAATAGTACTCGGCCACCTAACCGCTGGGTAAGCAGTGTCAAAACTGTCAAAATAAAGCCATCCTATTGGTTTAATTTGACACTTCGCTGACCCAGCGGTTAAGCGACTGAGTACTCCTGAATGCGCCTATTGACTCATTTATTAGTATTTGTAAGTAGGCATTCACTGATGTGAAGCATATTAAAATTCCAATTCCCTTTTTCATTTCATGTAAGATTTTGCTTAGATTAGTGCTTTGCTAATTTTACTATAGTTGAAAAAATTGTGATTGGATTTCGTAGAGTTTAACTTGTGTTCTTATAAAGATTTTTTATTCTTGTATTAATGTTGTATACTGGTTGTGCCTAGAAGAGAACTGTTTGTAAAGAGATATATTTTCTTATTTATTAGTAAGTTGCTATAATAATAGATTTGATAATAAATAAAAAGTGTTTTTGTGCCCTACAATATACAGGATAATTCCAAACTCAGTACCAATGTTTTAGGGACATATTTTTGAGGTCAAAATAAAACTTGTGTTTCCACAAATATGTGACCTAAATAGATTATTTTTAACTATTGCTACACTTTGGCACCAAATCTATGAAAATTTAATGTATTTCTGTTATTTTTTTTTTCAATTTTAATATAGCTTCAAAAAAAAAACAACAAATATTACTTATTAGTTATTTAATAATATACTTGTTGAATCTTAGATCTAATTCTTCACTTTCTTCTTCTAACAATTTAAGTTTTTGCCTTGCTAATTGTAAAACTTCCTCAGTAATTGTATCTGAATCAGGATCTATATTCTCAGTATTTTTGTGAACATAACCTGAAAATTGGAGTATTATTTTTAGGTTCAGCAATAGTCAATCTGACAGAGTAATTCAAATTAGGTGTAACCTTTCTTTAAATTTACCTTAAAATTTACATATCTTCATTAAACGAATAAGAAGTCGTATGTACAGGTCATTCCATTTTGCTTTAAAATAAGAACAATATTTCATGTACCTAATGTAATATATATTCTATAAAAACCTTGTATGTTTACATTAAAAATATATTTTTTTAGCAATCTTACCTGCTGCTTCTGTGTGAATGTCTTCAAAGTTGTCTGTATGAATTCTAGTATTAACTAAATTTATTTTATCTTGACAAATATTAAATTCTTTTAGTAATTCACTAAAATTTGAACCAAGCCTACGAATTTCTTCCTTCTGGTTAAAATTTTCTAATTTAAGTGCCTCAATTTCCTTTTACACTTTTCATTTAATCCATTTGCTTCACTACATTTTTCATCACAATGATGTTGTGAGCATGGGCCAGGAATTAGTTTTTCTATTATTTTAACATTTTCAGTTGATTCTTTTTTCCTTCATAAGCAAATTAATTTTGTCTTTTAATAATTCATTTTCTTCTTGAAGCTTTAAGATACTTTTTTCAAGAATTTTTGTATGCTTTTCCCCATCACGTATTTTTTCTCTCGTGTATTTAGTTCTTTTTTAAATTTAGTAATAAGTTGCATACACTGATTTTCAAATGATTTCGTTTTTAAATCATAACAAATTTTTATATTGCCAAATAGTATGTTTTGCGTTTTTTGGCAAAGATCTGAAGACTGCAACACTTGAAAAATATTTTTCATAAAGTCATCTTCATAGACTAAATCTGAAAGTAAAAAACAAATCTTTCTATCTATCTAATTTAAGCATTTTATAACAATACTATTGGCCAGTAGCGTAGCTAGGCTTAGGCGGTCGCCTACGGCCTCGCGGCAAGGTGAAGGTATGAAATGTTAGACACGGGCTTAACATATTAAGGAAGTAGAATAACGGAGGTCGGGTGAAGACTTTTTTTTGCTCTTCAACACTGTTTTCTATCGTTATAAAAGGGTCCTTGCAGGAACACGTTTGCCTACGGCATTAGTTAATGTGTAAAAAATAATAATGAAATAAGTGTGTATTTAAAAGTAAGAACTTTTTTTTTTTTTTTGGTCCTCAAATTTTCCGACAAAAGGGGATCCAAGGACACGACTTCGCCTACGTGTTTTTGCTTACGCTACACCACTGCTATTGGCAATACCTTATTTTTAGTAAACACTAATATTTGTTTTCATTTTTTTTAAATTTATTGCTAACTAAACTTGCTTGACAGCAAGTAGTTTTGAGAAAAGATGTTAGATAGCTTTGTGAAAAATGAGTACATGCATAGTAAAGGAAAGCAAAGAGAAAAGGGGAGAAATTATTGTTTAAAAGAAAGACTGCCCTGGCAAAACAACTTGCAAGCTGTTTTTAAAGCTAGCATTATAATATGCTATGAAAATGTATATAATAATATGTACTTATTTAAAATTATTTAAGGAAATTTAAGGAAGAAAACACTCGGTTTTATTTTTGGCTAAAATGATTAAAGTATCAAAAAATAAATATAAAGGGTTTTTCCTAACTATGATGAAAAAAGTTTCTAGAGTATTTTATGTCCGGACTTGATTTATTTCTGAGATACAGGGCGTTAAAGTTTAAAATAGAGTCGATATTTTTAAATATCTTAAAAACGCTTCAACCGATTGGGATGAAATTTGGTGTCATATTACTGCACAAATTTGGGAATTGAAACCTGTTTCTTCTTAACTGCTTTACATGTTGGATTATTTCTAAAACCTGATTTTTTCAATAATACTTTCATCTTTAACATCTTGGTAAATAAAATATTCACCCATTTTTGGGGAGAATATATTTTCTAAGAAAGTTAACCAGATACACTTCTTTAGGTCTATCTAATATTTCAGTTACGAAGCCGATGTAAAACCTTGTCGGTCTTTTTTGACAGTAAGTTTAATTATAAAGAAATTTCCCTACTTCGATATTAGTCTTATTATCTCTTTCAGTTTCAACGTTTGCTTGCTTCAAAGTTATATCATTATTTTTACTACTTGAACTATTGTAGCTCTTTTCCTCACCATCACTGATTCTAGCTCGTATAAATCACTATCTTCGGATGAGGTTTTCTGTTTCGATTTCTTGTTTTCCCTGTTTTCTTTTCCTTTTTCTGTTTTCTGTTTTATATCATCCACTCTTACCCCTTTTCCTGGGGGGAACAGTTAACTTTTCGCCTCTTCCACGACTGGTTGATGGGTGTTGTTCCGAAAATCGGGTTTCTTTGAGAAGAGTATGTAAAGATTGTGACCATGGATTTCCCTCTTCATCTTCTCTCAAATCTGCGTCTGGAAGTCTGTTAAGAACAACATCTGCGTTTAATGGAAAAATTCCACAAGCTCGGAAACCGGATACTATATTTTGTTCCAGGGATGTACTTAAATTATTGATAGCTTCTTTAAAAAGTCTTGGAAATTCTGACTTAGGCAAGCAGCCTTTATTCCTCATTTTCCATGAGGTTAAAATCTTCCTCCATGACTTTTTAACGGTGCAAAAAAGGAGACATCTAAAGGCTGTAATAGATGTGTCGCGTTAGGCGGCAGACACACAAACTCAATATCGTGATTTTCACAAAGATGAAGAACGTGAGTTGAGAAATGGCTCGCCAAATTGTCACCGATTATAATTTTCTTGCCTGTAAGATTTTTTAAATAAGGCAAGGCTATTTTTTCAAACCAATCTTCAAAAGTTGGCCCGTCAAACCAACCAGATTGCGTTCTATTGTATACGGATCCCTCGATACCGCCCTCTATCCAAGTCGGATAAAGGTGCGTTGCTTTATAAATCACGTATGGAGGCAAAAGAGTTCCAGATCCAGATATTGCCATCATAACAGAGATGCTACTCTTACTGAAGTCCATGACACGTTCAACACGTTTAGAACCTCTCCTACAGATTGCCTTTACACGCCCAGGGTCATCTGTTACGTTAGTCTCGTCATAATTTATGACATGAGTTCTAGGAACGTCTACCAGAGTCCTCTCCAAATTAGAAAAATATTCTCTTATTTTTTCTTTACTAATATCTGCTCGGACTCTTTTTATATTTTGGGCTAATCTTTCCGTCAAGGTGTTATTTCTTTCCATAAAATTGTAATACCAGTCCATGCCTGGCATATTTTCTTTAAATTTAGTTTTTCTTCCCCTGCCTATCTAAATAATCCTTTACAAGGGTTCTTATGTCATGCCTTGTTAAAGGAAAACCCCAATCAGCAAGTTTCTTAACACTAGCAGCCAGCATACTTTCTTCTTCTCTATTTAATCACGGTTTGACCAACCTTTGCGTTTTTGCGTGCCGGTTATTTATTTTGTCAGATAGTGTAGATTTGGGATGCCATATTGCTCCTGCAGTAGCTCTAAGGCGCTCTACGGCTATTTATTACATCTTGAACTGCTTTTTCTAAGTTTTTTTAGGATATTGCATAAATTTTGACCCAAATTTCTTTTTGTAAATCCGCCCCATATTGTCCGAAATCACCCACCTGAAAGCAAATTCTGCCACTTAAGGATTGGTTAAAAAAAACTAACTAACCTTGGAAATGATTATAACTAACATATGTTGGTAACGCAACAATACTTATCCCCTAAGTGGACTTTACCAAAACAACATATACCCCTGGTCACACGTGTTTTTATGATTTCCTCCAAAATTGGTAAATTTCATTTCACTGAGATCGCGTGGGATCAAAATTATTAAGAAAAAAGTACGCCATTTACTTTTTATAAAGTTTTTATATGTTTTCTTCCGATTAAGCAACTTAAAATGCCGATTTTTAGTCTCTTGTATTTTTCTTCTTATCTTGCTTTGTTTTCGAGAAAATAAAATTGAAGCCACTTTGGGTGATACTAAAAGTATCCATAAACAGCATAAAATAAAATCATAAATTAAAAAATAATCAACAGTTTGGCCATACTAAATAAGGAAAATGACGACTTCCGATAAAATACACGACTGCTCATTTATTTTAAAGCAAATAATTGTTGATTTTATGTTTTTTTACCATGTTGTCTAGTGGGTTCTTTTTAAAAGGAAATGAAGCTTAGATATTAAGAAAATTTAGGAGACTAAAAGTTGCATTTTAAATTGCTTAATGGGGAAAATATGGGGAATCGTCAGAGTGGGAGCAACTCCGATTTAGTCGAAATTTGGCATATGGGTTTTTGGGGCGCTGATCGCGAATCTGAAAGACTTTTGGAAACGTTTCGTCCCGAAATATGTATCAAGGTAGAAAATCAACCAATCTTGATTTTTACATACAATTCTGACTTAAAGCAGTGGCTCACAATATTTGATTCGCCTTTTAAAACTCCATTTTCTATGTATTTTACACCTTTTATCAAATAAATTGCGAAGATTCCCTTTAAAACGCAGCAAGCCATAAAACAGTTCCCCGGCGCATTCGCCATAACTTGCAACGATTGAAAGTGAAGCTATGCAATGTACTAAAAAAGTGTTAAAATAGATAGAAAATGGGATTTTAAAAGGTGAAAATCAAATATTGTGTTCCACTTTAGCCTAAAAATTAAAATTTGTGTGCAAAAAGAAGGGAAAATGAACTGGAAATAAAGTTAGTTTGATTTTTAACTTTGATGATGGATAACTCGGGAACAAAATGTTTCATAAAAAAAATCTTGGATTTTTCAGATTTGTGATCAGCGTCCCAAAAAAAATCCCATATGCCAAATTTCGTCAAAATCAGAGTTGCTTCCACTTTCTAGGACAATTACCAAAAATATAAAACCTTTGTTAAAAGTCAGCGGCATATTTTTTTCTTAATAATATTGGCTGTGGTGCCCACTGGAGACGCCACTGGACCTAATAACCTATAATCTCAATTTAAGTAGAGCTTTACAAGCGCCTTATTACTTTAAATAAGTGTACCAAATTTCATCCACATCAGTCAAAGGATTATACTGGATTTATACGACATTTAAAACATATTGACTTTTTTAAAAATCTTTAACCCCATGTAGGTATCTCAGAAATGAACATATGTTTATAGGAACTCTTTTTCATAAAAAGACATAAATCACCCCTTAAATTTGTACTGTAATTAGGAAAACACCCTGCATAGTTAGGTATACTAGGTAGGTGAGTATTAAAGGTACACAATATACCCACCAGCTTTATAATCTTGGTCAATTGTATGTTCTCTTGCAATATTCTTTCCAAGAGCATCTAATAAACATCTTAATAATGGGCTCATAGGTTCACTAAAATATTGTTTAACGATATCTTTGAAATGTTCATTATCTTTTGATATCCCAATTAGTTCCAGTATATTTATTAAATTACTCTTATCAAATATGCGTGTTGGTTCTTTACTAATATCCGCATTAACAAACAGATTATTTACTGGTAAAATATTAGATAAATTTACTTCACTACTGAATAAAGATAGCGTAAAATGGCAATGATTATGAAGTAAATATTCTGCCACTAGTAAATATACGGCCTGAGAAGAAAGGGAATAGGTTTTAGGCATGGATCTTATATTTTTTCCAATAACAGTGTTTCGTAGAATGGTGTAACCATTTGAAACTTTAGATAGGACTTCATGTCTTGAACTATACCCCTTTCTTGAAACCAATTGTTTAACAACTGCTGAAACTCCTGTGGTGATAATTCTTTAATGGTTTTTCATTAGTTTTTCGGAATTGCTGGAGTAATATCTTCCATTTTAGAAAAGACAACTATTTTTGTTTTTTTGTGGTTATGTTCGTGTTTATTTATTTCTGAGGCATGGTTGCCAATCGTGAAAAAAAAGGTCAGTATCGTCCGGTAAATTTAAATTTTGTATAATTTATTTAATTTTAAATTCTGCAAAATAAATAATTTTCTTATAGGGCATAATTAAGTTATATTGTTTAAGCTATAGTGTCTCAATCCGATCTTGTAGCAGCTTGTATAGGTTTTAAACACTACAATTTTAAGGTTGCGAATAGTTGGCAACACTGTGTAGTCAAAATTTCAGATGACATTTATCAAAAAATCTATCGCACCATAAATATTTTTTTATCGTAACCGGAAAATTATTCTTTGCTGAATTACATTTAATGTTACCATATAAGGAAACAGCAGTATCATAGGTGTCCTTTGAACAACCATTAATCAGATAAATAGAAGTTAGCCAGTTATGGAAAATAAAGAAGGTAAATTACAAATGTTTTTTGGGTGTGAGTTCAACTAGAGTGAGTTTAGTAAAATCCAATAGATTTAACATTTTAAAATAATTTGGTTTATAACGTGAACATTTACAAGTCTTTAATTAATAAACAAATATCCTGTAAAAGCTAAACCAAGGGAAAAATTAACCCTGTCCAAATACATACAGGGTGGCCATTTAAAAACGAGACAGAGTTAATTTTGGGCACTCCAGGCCATATAAGAAAAAACGCTCGGACACGTCAACTTTTGATTTTAGGGGGAAATATTTTTTTGCTACTTTCAGCCCCTAAACTGCAACCCTTTAGCAGGGGTAAGGCTCGCCCCCAAAATCTTAATAAATAGAAAAAGGGGTCATGTCAGTGATACACATTATTTTGAAGGTGTCTTAATCCTGAGTAGCTTCCAAGTGACGAAAATTTTTGTGTGTCATGCTCCAGGGCTTGAAGCTCTTAATCTGCTATAAAAAGTTAGTCACTGGGACGCATCCTTAGACAAGGAAAGAGAGATACCTTAAAGAAATTTTAAAATTTAGTTTTTTTTTAACTTTTCTTTTCTTTATAATATTAATCTCTTTTTAATACCTAATTCCATTTCAAACAAATAATTTAAAAAAATCCATCCTTAATCATAAAAAACACATTTGGAGCATGAAAACCAAAAGAGGGGTTGGTGCATGAGGGGCAAGGGAAAAGAAAAATGGGGTAGATGAGGTGCATACCACTTTCCGTCACTAGAACACCATAAAGTAGAACGAAATGCTCCTGAGCTACTCGGGGGCACTATATATGTGTCACTGGAAAGCTACTCTGATTACAAGTTTGAAGTCTCTGCTATTATTTTCGTTGATATGATAGCTTGTCAAAATTTTGATTTTTATTTTTTTAATGTATAATAATAAATTACCTATAAAAGTAAGTTACTTTAAACTAAGGGGATATGATAAGGGTTAAACAATCTTTAAAATGAGATATCAATTAATCATTTTGGCACGAGTGTAATTTACTCCTAGAACCTGTTTAAATTAAAAAGTCAAACAGTGTCAATATTTCAGGAAATTTCTGTTAACTTGACTTAGAACCAGGGTGTCTTTAAATAGGATTAGGATTGTACCTACTAAAAAATAAAGTTCAAATTCATATTTAAAAACCAATGATATATTTTCATAGACATACAGAGTTCATACCGAGGTTCATACTGAAATTTTCAAAGAATGTACCTCATAAAACTTATGCCATACTTACATATTATTATTAAATACAAAACATAAAGCAAAAAATACACATTTTTTTCATGATATACAACTAAAATCACTCTGTTACTAACCAAAACAGGAAATATATATAAATTTGTAGGGTCATAGTCAGACGTTGTCGTTTTTTTGCAATTAAATGTTTTTTTTATTTGTGAGGAAAAGAGACAATCTAACTAAATACCGGCATGTAAATATGTGTTACTAATAGTGCTTGTTTCGTTATTATATTACTCTGCCAATATACCAAAACCTATTGCTCATGCAGTATATGCAACTATATATAGTATTACTGACTTCATATTACTCAAAACAATTCTGTTTAATTTACAGAACCTTAATTTGTGTATTTACCAACTATTAAGAAAATACATCATGTATTTTTTTTAATTGTCTATATTATGATTTTTGTGCATATTATATTGTGTCCCTAAAAAGTGCTTCACACCGTAAGTATTTTGGACAACTGCTATAATTTTTTAAAACTTGCATGTTGATGGATTGGTGTGTATAGGGTTTTCATTTATATTTTGCCACCCACTTTTTACTAAAACCAAAAAGGATAGAAAAAACGTCCTGTATAAAAGGTTTATACTTTTTCATCTACTATTTTTTGGGCCACAAAAAGAAACAAATGATAATCACAAACTTAAGAAAAATGAAGAGGTAAACTTTTTTTTAAATGGGACCCTCTGTATATTATGTCACCATTAAAAAGCTTTACAAAAATACCATATTTAATATACAGGGTGTTTCCTAACTACAGTACGAAATTTAAGGAGATGATTTCTTGTGTATTTTTAATAAGAAAGGTTCCGGACCAGCTTCATTCCTGAGATACAGGGCGTAAAAAGTCGGTATTTTTTAAATATCTTAGGAATTGTTAAACCAATTTAGATAAAATTTTGTTCACTTATTTAATGTGATAAGGCACCTATAAACCTCTGTCAAGATTAGGATTATTGGGTCCAGTGGCGTCGGAGTGGGCACCACATCCAATATTATTGAGAAAAAGAAGTGCGCCACTGACCTTTAACGAAGTTTTTATTTTTATTTTTTTGATTAAGCAATTAAAAATCCAACTTTTAAGAGTCTTGAATTTACTTTCCATCTAGCTTCGTTTTCGAGGGAATAAAGCCACTTCAATTTCTTCTAAAAAGTAAGAAAAAATCAAAATAAAACAATTATTTGCCTTAAAATAGATATGCAGTCATGTATTTTATCTAAAATCATCATTTTTCTCATTTACTAAGATCAAAATTGTTTATTTTTGTAATTTTGGATTTTATTTTATGCTGTAAAATGACTTAAAGTGGCTTCAATTGTTTTTCTCAAAAACGAAGCGAGATACCAAGAAAATACATGAGACTAAAGATTTGCGCCTTTTATTGCTTAATCTGGATAATGTATAAAAGCTTCAAAAAAGTCAATGGCATACCATTTTTTTCTTAATAATATTGGTTGTGGTGCCCACTGAGACGCCACTAGACCCAGTTAACCTAATCTAAGTTAAGTTTTACAAGCGCCTTATTACATTAAATAGGTGTACCAAACTTTATTTATATTGGTTAAATTCTAAGTTATTTAAAACATACCGACTATTTTTAAAAACTGTAACGCCCTGTATCTCAGAAATAAAGCAAGTCCGGACATATGTTTCCATAAAAAGACATAGGAAATCACCCCTTAAGTTTCGTACCGTAGTAAGAAACACTATGTATATCTATCTTTAATAGTTTCAGAACTATGTCTATTTACCCCTGGATTTAATTTCCATTACATCTACAGTCTCAGCTTAGTGCTGTAGTTAGGTATAATGGAAATTGTATCTACTATTTTTCAGGTTTCGGTGATCATATTTCGAAAACTATTAAAAAAGATATATCAAATGTGGTATTTTTGTAAAGCTTTCTAAAATACCTTTGGTGACATAATAAACAAGGTGTTCTATGTAAAAAAGTTTACCTCTTCATTTTTTAAAATTTTTGATGTTCATTTTTTCTTTTTTTTATGCTCAAAAGATAATGGATGAAAAAGTGTGAAACTTTTATACATGAAGTTTTTCTATCCTTCTTGGTTAACCCTGTACAGTGTTTGTTTTTTAATCAGCCGGCTGCAATATTCCTGAGCGAAAAGTCCTGCCGCTGGCCGCTCGAAACAAACAAATATTATCCGCGGAGCGTTTCTAATGTATATAAACTGGTTTAAAGATGCTGTTTACCACAAAATATTGTAGTCACTACCGGCAACATAAAGAGATTTCTTTCCGCTCGACGCTTACGCTTGTTATCGTGGCCGAGGCCTAACTCGGCCGAATTGCGTTAAAGAGAATTCGTGGCTTTATTGTGTGTTTCCCAGACAACCAGAAGAAATACGTAAGTATTTGATATATTATAATCTATACTAATATTATAAATTATAATGTGGTAGATTGCATTTAATCTAAATTCTATTGTAAGCGTGAAATAAAATACAAGACAGTTGTCGCATTTAGGCGATCTCAGCCGCTTTGCCTCTGAGTACCACAAGTGTCAAAATTGTCAAATCATCCCTTTGGTAAAATTTGCCACTTGTAATACCTAGTGGCAATGAGGTTGAGACCGCCTGAATGTCCCCATTTTGTTCTATCAGACAGCTTAAAGTCTAAAAAATCTCAATTGGAAAACCAGTCTTTTAATAACTGAATTGTTGTCAGTGGGACAATTTGATTAGTGTAGTAAAATAATATGTGTATCTAATTGTATGTGTGACTCATTTTGTAATATTTTTTATTCCAGAAAATGCTAATTTAAGAAAAAAATAAACACGAAGAAAGACTACAGATGAAAAGTAAAAACAAGCTAAGCAAAACTGAAAAAACGAATGTGCTGTTACGAGGACAGAAGATAATGTTATGTCAAATATAAAAACGTTAATTGATATTTTTCTATTTTTAGTCTTTTATTTTTATAAAAGTAATTTGTAGTATTTTCTTTGGACAAGTTTATGGTTTAGTAGACAACCGTGTTGTTCCATATGGTAATTAAAGACTTTGGGGCAAAAACCAGACAAGACTTGTCCGGTTTTTGCTCCAAACAGTGTTGGATTTACCAACAGGCTGAGTAGGCTGGAGCCTAGGGCGGCAAATTTTTAGGGGTGGCAGATTTACTTCTTTATAAGTTGTTTATTTCCATTCAGAAAACAAATACGAAATGACTAACTAGTAGTTAGTGGTTGGGCATTTATTTTTTACGTTCGTATGAAATTGTGGAGTAAGGTATCAAAAATTAGGGGCGACAAAAATTATTAGCCTACGGGCGGCAAATATGTAAATCCGCCACTGGCTCCAACCTAAAATAGGTTATTTTTTCCTTTGTAGGTTAAAATAAGTTGGTTAAGCATCAAAAGTTAAATAACACAATTGAATAAATAAGCGTATGTTATTTTTTGTAAAAAGTAACGATTACCCTAAATTTTATTAAGCAATATTAAATGAAGTTTAAACCTCGGGTTAAACATTAAAAAAATAATTAAAAGTGACAGGGCGTTTGATCAATAAAAATAATAGTAACATTATTCATTCCCTTATCATTTTTACAAAGGTTACATTAAACATAAGTAATTTGCAACAATCCAATGAATGAAAAAATTGAATTTTAGCCTTTTAAGCAGATCTTCCTGTTGGTCCCAACTCAAATGTGCCGGAGTTGTTTGTGAGTTTCTAAAAAATATATAATGTTTATAGGTATAGGTCACCGAGAGAAAATAAAACGTTATTTTTAGACAAAATTGATTAGTTATTTATAGTAAGAGACTTACAAACGGAATAAAAAAATATCGGAAAATTTAAAACATAAACATGATGACAGTAAAACGAAATTGAGCTTCCACATGTTTTAATTTTTATTATTGTATTTAAGAGCACTCACGACTAACTAGAGTAGGTGGTAGTTGAGCAGGCAGGGGACGTCCAGGAATTACGTGAGGTATTTTTTCCAATTTTTTAACTCCCATCCCTCCTGTGAAATTTGGTAAGATTAGCTTTAACCCCTATCCCCCATCCCCATCCCCCAATCTTACGTGAAATTTCTATAAAGGGTGTCCAGAAATTACGCGTCAGGATTTCGGTGGGCGATCCTGCACGCAAAATTAATGAAACAAATTTCTATACAATTTTTTCGAAAACTCGCCAAATTTTGCATACATATCACTAGTGATTATTTATATTTGCCCTATTAATTGATACCAGTAGTTAATGCCACAGGGCCTAAACTGTCCTTCACTTTAGAAAAACGACTTAGAACTTTTTAGTTTCAATCCTTTTATAAATTTGGATATCAAATTAATAAAGAACATCAAAATATCTTTTAAAAAGGTCCTTGTAGCATTAGCTTAAAATGAAAGGTTTCCGAGAAAAACGACTCTAAACAGTACGTTTAATTAGAAATTCTGATTTTCAAAATTAACAAAGAAAGCCTTGAAAATAACCACTTTGGTTTACATGGAAATAAGTTATTACATTGTATTATAAGTTTTGACAGAATAAGTTATTAAAAGAAGTAACAAAAAAATTTTCAACATCCTTTATCTCCAAGAAATTGTATAGAAGTTTGTTGCATTAATTTTTCGTGCAGAATCTCCCACCGATATCCTGACGCGTAATTCCGGACACCTTGTAAATAAAAAGGTACCACTTTTTAAACCGAAATATTGATTTTGTCGTTGAAATAATTCTGAAGAGCAAAAAAAAAGGACCTCAACCCAAATAGTGATACATTTTTTTTTCCTGGGAAACGTGCCTAAATCTTGTTACGTTTTTCCTCTTTCTAGCGAAAGGAAAATGAGGTTATATTGAGGAGACCCCCTCCCACCACGGTGAGGTTTAGTAAGATTCAACTCGACTCCCTTCCCCCTAAATGTCTCACTCTCATAATTTATGGACGCCCCCTTACCAAGTGCCCACGAAATTTCTAGCAAGCCCGTCATTTTTTTGATAATGTTCTATGATTTTAGAATTTTGATGAAATGTTGACTATACAGGGTGTTACAAATTCGAGGAACACCATTAGGATCTCAGAAACGGTAAGAGATACAGGGTTAGTTGAATTGGGGCAAAGTTGCGCATTTTTATTCTTAACAATGTTCCCTTTTAAAAATGTAAAAATTTGCAGCAGTTCCGGATTTATCCGAAAAAACCCGAAATTTTGCGAAACAGTTTTTATTTTTTTCTGGGTTTATTTGAAGAGATAATTTAAAACAAACGACACATTTACATTGCCACTTTTTCTGTTCTATAAAATGATGTCAATAAATTTAAGATCCGACGTTTCGACTTTGAGCCACCATCATCAACTTTGTTTTTTTAAATAGACGGAATATTTGGTTTAACCTGAATAAACTTGTATTTTAATTCTAAATCCAACGATATATCACACGTTACATTTATGCGACGTTTCGATCCAAAAAGCCATCATCCACTATTTTTCCATTAAAAATTACGTTTTTATTCCAAATGATTTTGGAAATTTCCCTTTGACGGTAAGTATGAATCCATTTTTTTATAACTACTCACAATTATTCTTTTTATTTATTTATTAAACTATAATTTAACCAAGAAGCTACAAAATTAATGTAATTTACATACATTTACTTATACGTAATAAAATAAAGAACTTAATTTAAACAAATGCCTCTATTAACCTTATCGTAGCGTGTCATAAAAAAATGGATACATACTTACCTGAAAACGAAAATTTCCCAAAACGTTTGGGAGAAAATTGTTATTATTTATAATGGCAAAATAGTGAATGATGATGGTTTTTCGGTTTGAAACGTCGCATAAATGTAAAGTTTGATATATCGTTGTATTTGGAATTAAAATACTAGTTTATTAAGGTTTAAAGCAAATATTTCGCCTATTTAAAAAAGATGATGGTGGCTCAAAGACAAATTGTCGGATCTTAAATTTAGTGACATTATTTTATAGATCGGAAAAAGTGGCAATGTTAATGTGGCGCTTGTTTAAAATATCTCTTCAAATAATCCCAGAAATAAATAAAATCTGATTCGCAAAATGTTGTTTTTTTCGGATAATTCCGGAACGACTGCAAATTTTTAAAACGGAATATTGTTAAGCATAAATATGCGCAACTTTGCGCAAATTTAACCTACTCTTTATCTCTTACCGTTCCTGAGATCCTTATGGTGTTCCTCGAATTTGTAACAGCCTGTATACACGTTCAGCTTAATAAAAAGGTTCACAGGCAATGCGTGGAAAGGAGACGCGTGTTGGACACTAACAGGTAGAGAATAAACTAATGCCGTGAAATTATCTATCCATTGATATAAAAATAAACGGGGTATTCCATTTAAAAAATACGTCACTCGTGATGTAAATCTTTTGTTTTTGTTTCAAATGTTTTTCTGATTAAAATATTGAATTTTGCGGAAAGAAATACAAAAAATGGTTTATAATGGTAATGAATAACCTTGTACATTAATTCATTTTACCATAAAAAAAAGTCGCAGTCAAAAATATGAATAGACGTGTTTAAGCGTTTTTCCAAAAACAAACCATTGAATTTTAAATTAAATTGTTCCAACCCACGCGACATTATACTATTACTATCACACCAACATTCGGCAGTAAAATGTTATATATTATTAACTATTAATATTGTACGGCTCATTACAGGTTCATTAGCTTCCTGACTATGTTGCCGCCTTTTCCACAGGTTTTCCTTTATTAATTGGATTACCCAATAAAGACCCGTTTCTTTGCCCTCTTCCTCCAAAATTTCCCCCTTCCGCCACCCCTGAAAATAAGTCATTTTGCGACGCTTGTAGGAAAAATCAATAGTCGTTTGAGGTCTGCGCCGACGATTCCAAGAGCAGCGAAAATTGCCCTTAGTCTAGCTTTTCCACCCCTTAGACGATTGTACGGGTGTCTAGTATCCGTCCGATAACTTTTTCATTTCCATTGCCATTTTTTTCCTCGATAATATTTAAATTGTATGAATTGCTTGTAGTATTTGATTAGAGAATATGGCAGTTTTTTGAGTGTCGTCACTTTGGCATTTGCTTGGCTCACAGCAAGAACTATCGGCGTCGCGATTCTTTTGTTACAAGTCGAAGAATCGCCTAATGTGGAATCAATACTGCCGTTTGGGTAAGTCGAAGTGAGCCATGGAAGTCGTATAACTGACCTGTATGAAGACGTTGAATGAGTTCAATTGCATAAGGTTTTTATTTACCTTTTTCTTCATATTTACGCCTTTTTAAGTATTTACTAAAAATTATAAGGATTAAATTTTAAAATTTGATTTTAGGTTGTCTTGTATTCCTGTAATTCACATTTAGTTCTTCTGCAGGGCAGTACTGATTAAATACTTTTTAGTTTGAAATTGTATGGTATCAACCTTTCTAGATTTTGCAGGTTTTATTTCTTTATCTTACAAGAAAATATATATTTGTTCATTTTCTTTTATCTGTTTATTTGTCGGTTTGTGTGTAGTTGTGTCTGTCTAATCGACGCTATAGCTTATTAGCTACTTTGCATGTACTGCTGACTGCTGCCCAGGCTTAATAAAATGAGCATCATAAAAATAACAATAGAGCTTTGATTGGTTTTATTTGAAAAATTATATTTTTAAGTTGGGCTTAATTTCTGATTTCGTTAGTCTAATAGTATATTATGTGGGTTGAGCACCTGAAAATAATTGAATATAATTATTTTTGATTATTTTTATGAAATAACGTTCATGTATAGAAATTCTAAGTCTCCATTTCGCCTATGTGTGCCTATGGGTTTTTATATATGCAGTGTAAGCACCAGAAAAGTAAAATTATTATTGTTTTTTTGTAAGTTTATGTGAGAAATAAAAATAAAAAAAAATGGAATATATTATGTATGTAGATTAAACAGGGTCAAAAAATATGGATTTTTTTAATATTCTCAAGGTGACAAAAAATATATAAAAATAAACGTCCAATAAGTTTTCAAGGATTAAAGTTATTTAAAAATGTTGAGGGTCTCTTTTTGTAGCGCATCACAATTCCTTTTAAAAGTATACAGGATCAGCTAAATAATAATACACATAGGCAATGTGAGGAAAAGAGACAGTCTAACGTGAATACCGGCATGTAAACATTTCGCATTGGATGACTAATCGCACATCCTTTGTTGGTGCTTTACTGGCCGATATAGTTTTAACTATTGCTTATACAGTATATTGAATTAATTAAAAGATTAATATTTATTGTAGCAACAAAAAACCAAAGTTAAGAATCAAAATTTAAAAATGAGTTCATTGTTTAAAGCCCGATTACGTAGAAACGGCCTATTTGACGACAATTTACAAAGAGACTTTTTTGTAGGGAATTTAATTTTCTTTAAGAATGTGTGTTGGTAAAATTTTTCAGACTAACAATTTGCGAGTTTTGCATAAAATATTGTCAGAAAGATAGACCTCTTAATATTAATTTTAAGGACTCGAACCTTAACGATACTTTTGTTGTCACCTTGAATAACGATATATTTTAAAAAAATTGCCAATTTTTTTTGGCCCAGTTTAATGTAGATGAGTCTGATGCTTTTCATTAATCTGGTTTACTATTATATGAATTAATACCGAAATAAACACTTTCCGATATACATATGTATGTGTGTAAAATGTAAGAATATTACAGTTATATTCTGCTAAAATAAGAATCAAACTAAGTTTCTTTTAAATTATTATAATTATACGGACCTGAAGTTTGACAGTAACAAATTACCACCCATTGGTTATTATAATGTTATAAAATGTTAAAAGCTAGTATTTTCCTATAGCTTTAGACAGTGTTGCAAACAACGAATTCAGAACTAAAAATAAATACATATGGTTGCAAATAATCATAATCATTTATATCACAAGACCTATAAATTTAATTGATAAAACTATCCAACATATTTAGAGTAAGGTTTTGCTTGGAAAATACTTAAATGTACAATAATTTAATAAAACACGAGACCGCAAGGCGGTTTTTTACCTAAGTACTGATTTTTTTCTGTGTTATCAATTTAAATTAATATTTTTCTTAATGGGCGTACACACTGTTAGATATACTTTTGACCCTAACTGAAGAGGCAAGTAAGACTTATACTGATATTTGCGTAAGAACATACCATCAGTTTAGAATATAAACGATCGCACTTACTCCCGGGCTTCATGGCGTTCAGGTAGGCTCGAAAACATATCTCATCGTGTGTACCTTCCTTTTTTTTGAAGTTTTTGAGTATTTTAGTTCTTCGCTTTTGACTTGTTTTTACAGCAATTTATGATTTCATTTTAATCACAATTAAAATTTAAAAAAAAATCCGCTGACTAAAATTATAATTTATCATTTCATTAATTTAACAATACTCCTAACTGAATGTGATTGACCTATTTAAAATTACGCATATTTATTGTTTTTTTTTAAACCTAATAAGTAGCATTTATAACGTTATAACAGGACAATAGTGCTTAAATTGTTTCCTCAAGGTATGTGCCGCCTATGTTGTTTTTATTTTCCCTATGCGAGTTGGATTAAGCTGGCGCCTGTTAGTCTAGATCCAGAAAAATAATTGCTATTTTGTTGCACGCGATTGTCAGATTTATGATAAGCATCAGAATTTAATATTCTGAAACGTCAAAAGTTTTATCAATCAAGCAAAAATCCTACAAATAAAAAAATATATATTTTTTGCAAACAAAACTACTTTTAAATTTGCCAGAAAAACTAGAAATATGCAAATATAAACTAATTTGACTACAGTACACACGACAGTAATTTATGTTTTCTACTCGCGTGCGCAAAGTAAACTTTGCGCTTCTCACGTTGGACAATGTAATTGGTTGTTAGAACAACAACAAATAAACGTTAAAACCGAGAAATATATTTGACGTTAAGAAATATTAGAATAAAAGTAATTACACTTATTATTAGTCCCTGCATGGGCACTAATTAAATGGACTTCATAATAAGAACACTTTTAAAACTTTTTTAGGTGGTTCCTTTGGACAAGTGTATCACGAATATTCATACCGCCATTTACGAAAATGGCGCTATTACCAACCTGTCAATGCCAAAAGTTTTGGGTGTCGGACTGGGCGAACGCGTCACTTTTTTATTCAGACAAGTTTTTATATGCAATTTTTAAACATTGTGCCAAAAATCATAAGGGTTACAGTCACGAAACCATAGGAATCGAACACCTGTTGTGTAGCAAGTCTGCCACCATTGTCAGGTTAAAAGTTAAAATAAATAATTAACTAAAATTTCAATAAAAAATTTTAAGCTTTTTTGTTACGCAAACTCTGAAAATAGTTTGACATTTGTGTCATGAGTGACATAAGTAACTAGGGTATCAAAAAAGGTGATGAGCTAGTTGCTTTTTAGTTTACCTCATCATCAGGCAAAGGTAACCAAGTGTTATTTAAATTAACTGAAATTGATGCTACACAATTATCTTTATTTAACAATATGCATATTCGCATTTTTTTTTATTTTGCTCGCTATACCCCGGGACCAGGACTGAAGCGGCCCCATTCTTTCTAGATAGACTTTTGACGTGTACCCAACAAAAAAGATCATTAAAGAAATGAATCCGCCTAACCAATATAAAGCTGTACTGTTATACCCGTCCCGTTAGAAGACAGGAGTATAGTCTACTTTTTGAATTTTTATTGTCAAAAAAGAGTTTTATAATATTTTATAGGTATTGGCACATAACTAACCAGCACTACACTTTAATACCATGAAAAGTATTAGTCGCATAAGAAAAACTAAGCTAATTAATGGATAATTTTAAGGCCATAATATCCTATTTCAAATTCAAAACATTTTATGATAAATTGGTTAATATTTTAAGCCACTTATTGCGTGTTAAAAAAACGCGCGCTTAAGTAAACATCGATCGGATATTCAATTTAACCATTTTTTGTTATGACTTTTATTTTAGTTTAACAAGCTAGACTCTGTTTCATTTAGAACTTTTACACAGTCGAACAGAGAGTGAATTATTTATGAGTATGGATTGTAGGAGATTAAGCATTTCAAAAAGTATTATATAGTATAATGGGTGTTTTTCTTTACTTATTGTTACGCTTTCTGCTATATAAACTTGTTAAAAATCTATAAATATTAGGTTAGGAGTAGGGGATTATAATCCCGTGCTACTTTTACCCCCTGAACTAAAACCCGCCGGGTGAGACTTACCCCCAAAATCTTAAATAGAAAGATGGGTCAAGTGATACCCTATTAGGAAGGTCTCTTGACTCTGAACAACTGCCAAGTTTAAAACCTGCTAGTATTTCCGTTGATGTACCAGCTTGTCAACATTTAATTTTTATTTTTTTAATGTATAGTATTAAAATACCTGTAATAGCAAGCTACTTAAACTACTAAACTACAGGTTATTTAATATTATACAGTGTGGGCCAAATTAAACTTTGCACACTTCTAAACTAACAATAACTTTTTATGTGTTGTGCTTATCTTTTTTATTTTTAAAGGACTAATGGGTAGATGTGTTCTCTTTAGGTTTTCCAATTTTGCTCAAACATAATTAGGTAGGACTGGACTTACGAGACTTTTCCAAAATACTGTATTTACCCTCGGTGTAGAAGAAATCGGATTTAGCTACAATAAAGCTAATACGTTTTTCTTGTAGACAAACTATGGAAGATAATTCAGAAAAAGCGAATCTGTCAACAATTTAAAGATTCAGGAATTATGATTATTCTTGATAAATAATGCGCCCCATGCATTTCTCTCGGTTTTAATAGGGATTTATTTTTAATGTGCTTTGAACATCAAAAATGTAGGTTACTGAAGTTCCTGAGTTGGATGCTGGCACAACATAAAAATAAATTAATTAAAATTAAACGTATTAGCTTGATTGTAGATAAATTCCATTTCTTTTGCAACGAAGTTAAATGCATTTTGGAAAAAGTTACGTAAGTTCGGTCCTGTCTAAATCTATTTGACCAAAATTGGCAAACCCAGAGAAAACATATCTACCTATTAGCCCTTTAAAGATAAAAAAGATAGGCGCAACAGATAAAAAGTTATCATTAGTTAAAAAGTGTGCAAGTATAATTTGGCCCACACTGTATATTAAAAAATAGAAAACAAAATTTTTACAGGCTGTCATATCAACAAAAATAACGGCGAAGCCTTCAAACTTAGCGTTTGTAATAAGGGTCGAGAGACCTTCAAAATAAGGTATTACTCGACCCCTCTTTCCATTTAAGATTTTGGTGGTAAAGTCTCATCCCTGCTAGGGAGTTTCAGTTCAGGGGGTGAGAATGGGAGAAAATGTTTTTCCTTAAAATCAAAAATTGACGATATATCTCGTCAAATAGACATGATAAAAACATCCAAAAAAACTGTTGTTTTGTATTTGAGGGGGCTAGTTTCAAAGTGTACAATCTCTAAAATTAGATTTTTATGTTTTATCTAATAAAAAATGAACAAAGAACCTATACATTTAATATAATTCATTCTTATTTAAGTTTGAACACTCTGTTATGAATGTAGTCATAGGCTAAAGAGCCCCATTTATTTAGCGACCCAAAATGTGAAATTTGAGGTTTGACAAACTGCTCTGGTCAAGAAATAGTCATAAATGGTCACTAAGTGTGACGAATTGGTCATCCATACACAAACTTTTACAACGTGTTTAAAATATCAAGGTTATCGATTAACGCCTCAAATTAATCATAGATGGGTCAAGGATGCAATTGGTCGCAAAATGGTTAACATTGGTCAGTATGATAAATTAATTGGTCAGTAAGATTAAAGGTCTTCTGTATTAAATGAAGGCATTCTCTCATTATATGAGAATGTATTTATTTTAATAATGTAATTAAAGTTAATTTTTAATTTTCATAAAATAAATCTATAAAATAAAAATCCCGTCATAAATCCGAAAACACCAATCAGAAAGGGTTATGTCACCAGTAGATTAAGTGCGTTTAATATCACAAATTCAAGATTGTTATTTGCCGAACTTTTAGAGCATACACTATCTACTTGACATAGCGTTGCCTCTTTGCACAATAACAGGTTTTGTGAAAGAAATACGCACCCATGTTTATTGGTGACGTCACTTTTATATAAACAGGTGACTGTAGACGATCATCAATTTTAGGCAAAGAACCAATTCTAAAACGGTATTTACCAATCGGTTATGTTGACGTTTAAAAAATGTATTATACGTCAAAGTTGTCACCAATTATTAACGCGATTATAATAGGTTGAACCCCTAAAATTTGCTGTGTTCCTTTTATGCTCCAGAACCGCCCGAAACGACACCATAAGTGTTCCTTTTACAATTTGTTGACATTTTTCATGTTGTAGAAACGTTCTTGACTCTATTAACAGTTCAGAGAACGGTTCAGAACAGTTCTACAAGGTAAAAGGAATACACTAATTGATGTAAACATCGATAGTAAAAATTCGATAGCGATAGTGTAATGCCGTCCTTACTTGTATGACGCTTGTGGCTTTTAACTATTGAATTGATGTTTACCATAGATAACCTACATTTAGATTCGTAGTGGCAAGAAGCATTTTTCGGATTTTTACGACCTCGCACAGTAAACAAATCGAGGTTGGACAAACATGCGCACTAAAAGCCGTGGCAAAATACAAACAACGGCACCCCGTGCCCTTCGTCCGCGGTCTGACCGTGACGCTCATTAGCTACCATACTCCAAAAAGAAAACCAGGACGCCGCTGTCGACAAATTCTTTCCGATAATGCGGATAGTCTGTTTGGCGTTCACTCTCGATTTGTTTGCGCACAAACCCGTTTTATCGCACATGAAATGTAACTTTTGTTTCGCGCAGGTAATAACATTGGCAATCCATCGAGATCAGTGATCTTTACGCCATGATAAAATGTATGTTTTAGCAGGTATTTAAATTTAAAACTTTAAATTAAAATCGTATTTTTTTCCTTTTCTGAAAATAGGCCATAACTTCTGAACATCATAGAACAGTTTTTTAAACTGTCATTATGCGTAATAAATTTGACAAATCTATACTAATGTTATAAAGAGGTAATGTTTGTAACTTTGTTTATTTGTAAGGGCTGCTCTTTGGAAATACCGGAACCGATCATTAAAATTCTCTCACATTCAGAAAGCTACACTATTTAGGAATGAGATAGGCTCTATTTTCCATTCTGATTAATGTTCAGAGGAAAATATAACGACTCCAATAAGTGGGCAAAGGTCGGCTAGTTAAAAATAATGTTTATAGGTTTATAGATATTTACCTCGGTATGTAATGTACTAATATTGATTGCTAGAATGAATGGATAAAAAGTCTTCACAAATTACGTTTTTATACAAATAATTATATTTATGGAAAAACAAAAGAATTTAAATTATTGGAAAGCAATAAAGGATAATTATTAATCAATATTTTAGACGAAACATTCCACATTTGATTAAATATGCGCTGTCGAGCTTTTTATTTCAAATTTATTTTGCATATTCAACTAGGTTTCATTTTCGTTATTTATTTGTTTTATAAACGACCCTTTGTTATTCAAATTTTAGATGAACGCAATTTATTTTAGTAATTTATTGGAGATGTGCGGAAATATGATTGGTTTACAAAGTTTAATTTCATATATGTTTTTATGGCCTATTTTTGTTTGAGTTATCCGAGTGTAAATTAAAATTTCATGATTCGAATATAAAAGATACCTCGTTACATTTTTGTTAAATAAAAAATAGACTAGTAATTCACTTGTTCACAAAAATTTACATTTGTTAATACCTCTTTGGAGGTAAGATGTTAAAAGTAACAAATAAAATATTATAATCTTATATACCATGTTGCCCAGAACATGAGTTCGGTACAGTGCTTGTCTAAATTCAGGACCCCCTCCTAACTTTTGAATTGTTTGGTTTTTTTATACAAATTTTAGGTCTTTAGTAAGACAATATAAACCAAATTTTAGACAAGAAATGACAGATGTAAATGTCAAACTGACAGCTGGGCGCCATTTTGAAAAAAAAAGATGGAAAAGGGGGTCTTGTGGCACATTATTTTAAAATTCCTGGCCTACTATAAAATGGCGGTGCTTTGAGAATTACCTAACTATCTTATTTAGATGGCCATATTTCCGAATCTAATGAAGTTAGATGTACTTATTGTCGTATTCTCTTAAAGCTCTTTTAAGGATTTATTTAGTGATAATATTGGTAATAATATACAGGGTAGGACAAAAAATACAGATTTTTTTGTAATGACGCATCCTGTATATTATATTACCATTAAAAAGATATTTAAAAGCCCTTTAAGAAAATCCCACATAAGGTATATCTAACTTTATTAGTTTTGGAGATATGGCCATCCAAATCAGGTATTCAGGTAATTTTCCAAGTACCGCCATTTTGTAGTAGGTAAAGTTATTGACTTTATATTCTAGGGTTTTAAAGTACTCGTCAGGAGCTTTAAAATGATGTACCGCAAGAACCGCCTTTCCATTTTCTTTTTCTAAATGGCGTCTAATTCTCTTGACATTTATGTCTGTCATTTCTTGTCTAAAATTTGGTTTATGTTGTCTTACTAAAGTCTTGAAATTTTTATGAAAAAATATCAAACAATTTAAAAGTTAGGAGGAGTGTCCTGACTTTAGACAAGCACTGTATGAATCTCACATGAAAATAATTTTTCCTATTTTTTTCTATAGCCCTTGCAGAGATTTACATATTCGATTGGTCTAGCGCACAAATGTTGAAAGTGACTTTAATAAACTATCGCTCGCTCATGGGTTTCAATAGCGGCACAACTCAAAATATAATGCTCCTCTTTCATTTTGTAGACTCAAAATATGATGTTTTAAGATAAGTGGGTTTAAACTTTTAGTGTTAAGGTAAATGCATAAGAAACGTTTTAGTTTGATTAAAGAAAGAGTGCCTTTAAGCTGATATTTTCTGTGCCAGTTTTGCTGGTAAAAAGAATGTGTATTTTTATATTTACACATGCTCTCAGTTCAAAACTCGTGTTTTTGCCACCATTGCAGCCCATGAGCGACATAATTAAATACAAGAAATATTTCATGCATCGAAGTAGCAAGTAAAGTATTTAAATTTAAAGAAACCAGCTTCATCTTCTAATTGTATTAAGTACTTCTAGACTAGATTTAGGCAAACTTTTTAACTTTAACGTACATAAAACTCAAACATACATTTTTGCACTATCAACTTAAGTGAACTAGACCATCGATATGCTCTTAAAGGTAGCCGCTAAAAATAGGTTTTTCTTAAATAATTTTTATAGTTTTTGGTGTTATGTAATAATTTTTAATATGATAAATGGTTACTTTGGTTTCCTTAAAATGGTGTCGTTGTAAAACATTAGCAATCTTCAATTTTGGGCGAAAAACCAATTCTAAAATGGTATTTACCAATAGGTTATGTTGACGTTTAAACAATGTATTATACGTCAAAGTTGTCACCAATTATTACCGCGGTTATAATTGGTTGAAAGGCGGACTAACCCGAACAGAATAGTGCTTATTACAACCTGAGTAGCTTTCCAGTGACGAAAATGTTTGTGCGTCATGCTCCAGGGCTTAAAGCTCTTGATCTGCTAAAATAAGTTAGCCACTGGAACGCATCCTTAGACAAGAAAAGAGAGATAATGTATTACAAGGACATCATTTTAAGAAGTCTTTTCATACTAAAATTATTACATCTTATACCATGTTCTATAAAGTTATTCAAGAAAAACCTTTTTTAGCGGTGTCCTTTACAGGGACATATTATTATTATTATAGTAAGGAGGGGATGTAGAAAAAATAGTTATATGAACTTGTCATATTATTTTTATGTGTTCTATATGAGTTCGTGAGATTACTCACATATTCTGGGGCACCCTGTATACAATAAGAGGTTTATATAATTTAACCCTATTATTTTAACCTATTCCACAAAATCGATATTTATTTTTATGATGTATAAATAATGTACGTATTCTATGAAGTACTAAACCTTATCTGATTTTTTTTCACCTGATATTATATTTGGGTCACGGATTTTTTTTAAATTCTATAAAGCTTTATTTTTATGACTTATATTTCTGGTTGTTTTTAACAGAAGTAAATGTAAATTATGTACTTTTTAAATTAATTTATTGACTTTCAAAGAAAAACGCTTCCCAGAAACGAATAAATAACACCGATTTATTATTTCTTTTACGCTGCCCCCGGCGATGTTAAAAGTTACAAAGTATTGTGCAACATTGCCATAATTACTGTTTTTAGTCCAGGATAAATTAGCAAGAAAGGATCCAGTTTAAGTTTTAAAATAAAATGTCTATTAATAATACAAATTTAAAAAAGCGAATGAAATGATTTGTCAGATTGATACAATTGATTCATCATCATACATTAAGAAAAAAAACTTTTTTTTAATTCGGGTTCTACGAACTAATAATTTTGTGCTTTCTGTCTGTTACATTTTTTTGGGTCATTAATTTTTTTTCCATTACGAGCAAATATATTATTTATATTTTCTTTTTGTTTTCAGGTAATCCAAACGATCATCGCACTTTCACTTCGTCTGCCCCGTGGGCATGCTTCTCTGCGGCGAGCTACGCGGCTCACCACTTCTAAGTTGTCACGTGAACAGCGCCCTTATATCGCCTGATTTAACAGGTGGTCGGTCGCCCTATACATCGTTGCTGGCACTAGTACGTGGTATGGCCGCTCTTAGTGCCGCCCAACAGCCCCCAGACGAGGATGTTTTTCTTGGTAAAGGGCATCCTTAGTGAATGTTGTAGTAATACATTTTGGTTTTTAGTAGATGCTCAAGCTTTTTAAGTACTTTTTAGATAGTTTGGCTGTTCACTTACGTTATTGTGTCATGATGTTGCAACAAAATGTACTTTGGTCGTGTCATGCCATGACCCTCTGCAACAAAAATAATAATCTATTCCTAATATGACAATTTACTTCTGTAAACCCGAAAAAACTGATGTTTGCTTTGTATAGTTAACTTAAAACTAAACAAACCGAATCGTCAAAAATTTTATACTAGAAATTAAAAACAAGCTATAGTTTAAATAAATGTTGACGGTAAAATGTTTATTGGTAGGAGTCAAAATGAATCCTACATCGCAAGTGGCGAGCAGTGGTGCAGAGGCTAACGTGTCAGCCTCTCACCGCAGCGATCCGGGTTCAAATCTCGGTGTCGGACATCGGATTTTTCATTGCTCGTTACCTCACAGTTGGCAATGGCAAACCACTGTGTAGTATCCTGCCATTCCTAGGTAGTAGTTATTTAAAAATAACGTCCGTGGTGGCACTACCGCGTTGTCTAAAAGGTGCTGTGAAATGCAAAACTGCATGTTTCAGTGCTTGGATAACGTTCACGGAACACGACAATAATGGGTTAAACATCCAGTAACCCGGCATTCACGGTACACTGGTATTTAGGCATAAGCCTTCGTGAGATGTCATAAAGATAAAAAAAACACATATCCTATATGGGGTAAATTTATTTATTACTAAATGTTTTTGAACCATTTTTCGGGTCTCAGGAAATAGACTCGTCAAATTTTTATAATTTCTACCTTAACCTAAAAATCATCTTGCTTATAGTAATATTTTATACATGGGTGTATACTAATTTTGATGCAATTTTTAAAAGTTTTTGGGGTGATTTTATTTTTATTTTTTAAGGTTTAATAATAAAGTTTTACAAAAATGCATATAACAGGTGACGCAAAAGTTCTCACCCTATCGAAATGTCCTTTTTTTACAAATGGTGTAGTATGGCATCGCGACTTTGACATTGCTTTGACATTTTTAAACTAAATAGAAGTATAATATTCGTAGATTAACCATAAATCACTATACTCCGTAAGAACGTGAAATAATTGTGACAATTTTTTGAACAAACGGTTCATGGTTTTGGCTCATACATACAGAATTTTGTTATTGATTTTATAGTCGCGTGACATTCACTGGACAAATAGTTTCTGTGGCTGCAGATGTCGAAGAAAACCCTCAAACATTAACTAGAAAATGAACCAAACAACTAGACATCACTAGACGGTCTTTGTCCCGTTTGTAAGTTTGGTAAAATACTTTTTACCGTAAAAACTTTAAACACGGCACACAGCACGAGCGACAGCGGACATTCTAAAGCAAGCGTTTCCCAACTACTAGGTCGCTCGATTTGACTGTTTCATACTTCTTTCTTTGAGATTTTTTCATATTACGGGTCTTCCAGAATAAGGCCTTGGTGGTTAGAAAGGAAAACATCCTGCTGAAAATTAACGCCAAAAATTTTGATAATAGTCATGGAAAATGCAGTCAAACGAACCCGAATGTGCATTACCTCTGGCGGTGGCCACTTGACTTATATTATCTTTGTGACGTAATGTAAAAAATATAAAGGTCTAAATAAACATTATCAACAAACATAATATATATTTTTTTATTTATAGCCAAAGGTACTGCCCTAGAAAATCGAGTGAGAACTGTTGAGCCACCTTATACTATTTTTCAGTACCACATTTTTTTATTATTATTTTTATTTTAAAGCAGCCTGACTTGCCTAAAATTCTTGTACATTATGAGGTCACCAAATGCATGCCGACACTCACCTCACCAATTACCACTACAATTCAAACTGAGTTGATATGGGAGATTTCTTTACCATCTAGCCTCGGGAACCTAGAAAACAATAAAATAAAACAATCACTAAAAGTACGTGCACATACGACGGCATCGGTACGGATCGGAAAAAATAGTTTCAGTCAAATTAAATGAGGTAGCGCATGTATGTGCATTTGGTAGGCACCGGAATTTAAAAATCCCGCAAGAATATAACAATTTGAATTAAAATTAGGACGATTTCGATTTATATCTGCGATCCAGATCAGAAAATTACGTTATTTGACAATTATTTAAGCCGATTTCTACCTGGGAGTTCTAACCCAGGGATTCCACCCCGGTAAAAAAGCCTTGACATTTAAGGCCACATACAGATCTGCACACGCATACGTTGAGCAAAGACACACACATGCGTGTGCAAATGTGGACGTCGCTCAGGTGGCTTCTCGCCGCATACATTGGTTCTCGCGAATGACTTAAGCACGCATGTCGCGAGCCAGCCTGGTGTCGGTTTTTCAAACACTTCAAAGAAACATACGGATGCGTTCGCACTCAATTTGGACAGTTTTTATCGTCTGTTGTTTTATTAGCTCGGATGTTGGCAGTTATGTTAAATGAATTGTATGCGTGCATGCTTTCTGCGCTCTTGCTGAAGCGCCGTGAGCACTCAAGTAGCAATAAAAGTTTTAAACGACTAATATGAGCGCGCATGGCATAAGGACGAATGCGTGTGTGTAGCTTCTAGCGTAGGCGTGTGCTTAAGATTTACCCCTGAGTTACCCATGACTCGCACGTGCCTGTGCGTCATTTATTTTAACTAAAACTGTTTTTTCCGATCCATACCGTCCGTCCGATGCCGTCGTATGTGCGCATACCCGAAAACAACACAGTATTTTAACAATCTTATAAAAGTCCTCTCATTATACAGTGGCAGTAAATATTTCTGGTCTTTTGCTAAGAACATTATTCAAAATGTACTAATTCTTTTGACCCTTAACCTTTTAAAATTACATTTTTTCTTCCTCCAGAAGAAAAGCCAAACTATCGGCTAAATATTTGCTGCCAATTCCACCCTTTGTCCTTTTGTTACTCGGCTTCTTATCGGAGTTGCTTCTGTTTATCATAAAATTTATGAAATAATTTTAAGTTCGAGCAAACCAAGTACATCCTCTCATCTAATAATACTAAGAAATTGTTCTAATCAGCATACCAGCAGTCGTTTTATAATCTTAATTCTTAAATTTAAACTTTTAAAAGATGCATTTGCGATACAAAGCCATACGCCCTACAACATACCCACGCCAGTATATTCGACGCTGGTCGAATATTACAAGAATTATATTCGGCTTTTACGACCTTGTATTTTAAGTTTGCTGTAACCTACCTGTAATTTTTTCCAGAGTTCTAAAAAGCTGCATGTGTACAACCTATCCCCAAGAAATGATCTAAAAGACACATTTTAATTACTATAGACCTTTTCTGTTCCCCAGTTGTTTGCACTGTGATGGAAACATAATTTAAATTTTCAAAATTTAAAATATTTGACAAAAAAAAACAAAATTATACAGGATAAATAAATAGTACATAAAATACGGACCCCGTCAAATGATCCATAGCTTTTTAAAAAACTTGCTGTCTACCTTACAGTATTTCACCTACACAAGTTTAGTTAGCATTTGTATAAGAAATTTTGAGTGTGTGAATTGATTTATTTTAATAAGTAGCAAGAAGTTTTAGCTATGAGTTTATTTTTATCAAATGATGTTCCTATATTTTATAGATTTTAAATAAATTCGCAATGCTAGTATGAATTTATATTAAATTGTTCAAAATTTTACATATTTTGTAGAAAACGGACTCCTAAGCTACGAAAATCCCAATTACCATTTAGGACCTTCAAAACGTTTAGACGATGCTCTAAACTCAAACACTGAAAATATTTACGAGGATATTTACCAAGAATTAGACGATATTTGCAATATGGGACATACTGGACTCAAAACTTCGGTTAACGGAAGCACTGGTAGAAAAACTTACGCAGCCTTAGATGTCGAATCAATGGGTGTTGATATTACTACGGGGCCATTAGCACCATCTAATTTAATAGATAATAGAAGGTATTTATTATTTATGCGTAAAATATACTTTTAATTGTAAACTAAGCTTTTTTACTAAAAAGTTAGTAGTACATTCTATACTGGGTGTCCCTAGCAGGTAGCTCACACCTATAACTTTTTGTTTTTTAAAATATTAAAATCAAAATTTCGCGTATTTTGTTGTTGCCTGTTACTTTCGGTTTAACCGAAAACGACCTTTGCTTTTTTATTTTAAATTGGATACCCGGTATATTTTTCGATATTTGAATAGAAAGGTATATTTCGAGTACAATGACACGATGTTTGCTTCTTTTTGACATTTAAGCTCAAAATACGTCGTATTTATGGTCTTAAGACAATTTTTTGAATGGAACGATGGCGGCTCACTATAATAAGTAAAAGTATGATTTTTTTATCTACAGTTTGATACCATACAATAAATATTTTATTTAAACGTATTTCAGAAAAACCCATATTAAATTTTCTCCTAATAGCATTAACTAGCACGTTAACATTTTTTTTGCACTATTTTCAATAGTTATAATTTTCTGTATAAAGCATCAACTCAAATACATATATTTTTATGTTGGGGTAATTTTTTTTAAGTTTTATGTGCTATGTAGATGAATGCTAAAAGTAATTCGAAAAAAATTTAGGTTTTAATTTCTTATAGGAATATTGAATGGAATGGAAATAATGACACCACTGAAAGGGACAAAAATAATAGCACAACTATTTGGGACAAGTATGTAATCTGACTTTTAATTCTTTCTAGTACAGTAGCATGACGGTACCCCATCAGATTTAGCTATTTTTTATTTTTAAATACTGTGCTAAATTTAGTTAACTACTTTCTATTTATTTAATTTCAGTTAGTTTCTTTTAAAGTAATTAAGTAATTAAAATTTTTATTTTTGGGGATAATAAAGACCGTCATGCTACTGTACCTTTTTATAAATACAATTATAGTTAATTTTTATTATCTTTTTTAGTATATGTGAAAAAATGTCCTCGCAAAATGAAGATCGTATACCCCATATAGTTGGGGGTATTAACAATGATTTATATGCTGTACCGGTTAAGAAATTTAACAAAACTTCTGCGCCAGAAAAATGCAATGATATTATTTCTCCAGATCAAGAGTGGGACCAGGACTGTCTACCACCAGGTTGGGAAAAACATGAAGGTATGACAATAATATTTAAAAAACAATATCGTGATAAATTTGAATTGCAATTAACTTCTGGTTAACAAAAACTGGACAAACCAAATGTTTAAATTCAATCTTGAATTACTTCTCCGTTTTTTCTGATTTTTCTAATCTTGTAGTTCAGTTGTAGCCCCTTGCTATAAGATTATTAGTTGTTATCGGAATTCCAAAATGTATTAATGGATTTGGGATTATACAGGGTCAAAACTAATATTGCGTTTTGACTTAAATTTTAAACACTCCTAAGCCACAATTTTTACCATTGTGTTCGACTTTACAGTCACAACTAATTCTTTATTGGTTACCTGCTTCACTCCATTTTTAAAATCTTCAACTTTTTAGACAACGATGGTCCCTACTATTGGCACATTAAAAGTGGGACGATACAAAGGGAAATGCCGTCCCTGGAATCTGAAAAAGAAAAATCAGATTCTAAGTCATGTTTTAAAGAAAGTGATTTCATATCATCATTTGAATCTATGACCGTAACTAGAAGTAGTACGAGTTCTGCGTTAGATTTAGAAGCCGATGACAGGAAAAGAAAGGAAGAACTGGCTATCAAGTAAGTAAATTAAATGTTAAAATACACTGGCTAACGAAAAACTAAGGTGACTTTTAAATTGTTATTTTCTAAGCATTTACGTTTGTAAAACTATAAATCATTATTTTAATAGGCGCTGGG
>JACEGR010007858.1:0-43815 GCA_014170235.1 Listronotus bonariensis
AGGGGAAAGAGGGGATATTTGATCACTAGGGATACTTGATCACATTCAATTTATTCAAAAGTCTGATTACTTTTTAAGGTATACTATTTTTAGAGCAAAAATCCACAATCTGACAACCCTGTAAAGCTCTTGCATCAACCAGTATTTTTATGTTTAGACGCGGCGCAGTTCGTCAAGTGTTGTCGCTAGGCAAAAGTAAATAAATGTGCTCTTAGTGTTTTTATTGTATTTTCTTTGCTAATGAAGATATTTTAATTTGTTAAAGGTTAGAATAAGTGTTGTTTAACAGTGTTTTTGGTACACATATTAAGACTATTCTACATTTAAACGGTAAGTTATAATTTATTGTTATTTGAAATATGTTCTTCTAGGGATACTTGATCACAATAATGTGGGGATACATGATCGCAAGAAGGGATATTTGATCATATAGTGATCAAGTGTCCCCAGATATGATTTTCTAAAGTAGCAGTTGTCTTTTGCTACCGTTAGTCGACTAAATTCCAATTTTCTTTGCAGATGCCACGGTTTTATAAGCGAAAAGAAAATGCAAGGCCAAGAAAAAAAATAGAAGAAGAAATTATGAGAAAAGCCGTTCAAGAAGCAGTAAAAGGGGAAAGTGGTATTCAGACTATCGCTAAAAAATACGGAGTGGACAGAATGACTCTCAAAAGATATAAAGCAAAATATGAATTAAATCCAACTACCTCCATGACATCGGATTACAAAAAAAATTAATATTTTGCAAGGAAAAAGAAGAAGAGTTTGCAGACTACCTAAAAATGGGTGCAAAAATTAATCATGGACTTACATTACGAAAAATAAGGGAACTGGCATATGAAATTGCCATAAAAATAATATTCCGAGACCTAAAACATGGGATGAAAATAAAATAGCTGGACTTGACTGGGTACAAGGATTTATGCATCGTAATAGTTCTCTATCTTTAAGAACTCCTGAAGCCACTAGTCTTAGCCGAGCCACTAGCTTCAATAAACAAAATGTGGGATTTTTTTTGAAAACCTAAAAACAATTTTGGACAGGGAAAAGTTTTCTGAACACGAAATATGGAATATTGACGAAACAGGATGCACAACTGTACAAAAACCAAAAAAGTAGTTGCTGCCAAAGGGCAAAAACAAGTAGGGCAAGTGACTTCTGCAGAAAGAGGTCAATTAGTTACAATATGTTCTGCAATTAGTGCTGCTGGTCGAAGTATTCCACCGTTTTTTGTTTTCCCGCGGGTAAACTTTAAACCAATTATGCTTAATGGTGCACCTAAGGGATCAGCTGGAGCCGCAAATTCATCTGGATGGATGTCAGCCGAAACCTTTTATTTATTTCTCTGTCATTTTGTTACACATGTCAAAGTTTCAAAAGATCGAAAAGTCCTTATAATTTTGGATAATCATGACAGCCACATTTCCATAAAATCTTTGGACTTTTGTAAAGATAATGGTATAATTCTTTTGACTTTGCCCCCAATTGTAGCCACAAGCAACAGCCCCTAGACGTGTGTGTTTTTGGGTCATTTAAAAATGCTTATGACAGAAATGCAAATGAGTGGATGGCAGAAAATCCAGGTAAAGTCATTACAATATATATTATTTCCTATATAGTTGGAAAATCCTATCCAGTAGCCTTCACTGTAGCAAACATTAGAAATGGATTTGTAAAGACAGGAATACAGCCGTATAATCCGGGTATCTTTAAAGATGAAGATTTTCTCTCATCTTATGTTAGTGATCGAACCAATGAACAATTAATACAAGTAGAATCCCAGGACAATCCGTCAACTAGTAGCTTAACTAATGTACAAGAAAAACCAATGGACATCCAGCAAGCTGGTTCATCATCTATGCCAAAGTCTTCAAATTTCCTTGTGAGCCCTGAGCAACTTTTGCCATTCCCAAAAGCAGGACCACGAAAGAAAAATAGAAAGGGAAGAAAAAGTTGAAATCAACTATTTTAACGGATACACGTATAAAAGCAAGTTTAGAGGAAGAACTAAAATTACGCGTTGAAAAAAAGAGACCAAAAAAGGGCAAAGAAAATAAAATATATGAAGCAAAAAAGACAAAAGTAGAAAATGTAAAACGAAAAGTTCTTGTGTCATCATCTTCTTCTGATTGTTCAGAAATTTCATTTAGAGAATCAGATGACTCTATAGATGAATTGGAAGAAGACTATGCAGAACTGGCTCCCGTGAATGTCGATAATTTAAAAGTTGGAAAATTTGTAATTGTAGTTTTTAAAGGAGGGAAAAGGCTATCATCTATGTATAAATATGTGTGCGTGGTGAATAGCGTTGACCATGAGGATGGTGAATATACAGTGACCTCATTAAAATGCACAGACAAAAACAAAAAGTGTTTTCAATGGTTGAATCAGACACCAGTGACGTAAAGTTTGAAGACATTGTTGGAATAATCCCAGATCCCAATATTATTTTAAAAGGAGAACGAGTTTATTACACATTTCAGAAAAAGATTGATGTTTTTGAAATGGCTTAAAATTGTTTTTTGTAAAATGTTCTTATAAGGTTTAAGTTAATATATAATTTTTTACTTTGTTTATAGTTATTACCTAGGTATTTAATAAGTGATCAACTATCCCTTATCCTATGATCAAGTATCCCACACAGTAGGGATACTTGATACATCTGCATTAAATTAAAAAACAAATATTTTTTTTATAAAAGCATTAAAAAAGTTTTTAAGTTGTAAACACTATTTAGATAAATGGTGGTACATTCATATCATCAACTTTGTTTCATTAATTTAAACATCGTTTTGGAGTTTTACAAGGATATATAAAACTGTGATCAAGTATCCCCACTTTTCCCTAAATATAGGACCACTTTTTTACATGTAAACATATTATTGATAAATGTAAGTAATATAAATATTTACCTCCATATTCTCCTGCAATTTCTGCATTATTTGTCCTGGTAAAATGTGGGGTGTTTTTCATAAAAACTTTAAAAATATTTATGAGCATTTTCTTCACCCCTGGACACATTTCTTTTATTGGCCGTTTTTTGTTGGTAACAAATTCCTTTATTTAGACGTTGATGGCTCACATTCCATTATAACAGATGCAATAATAAAATATACTCACAAATAAATACAGAATAATACAAATAAAACACAAAAAGGTAAAATTATCACATAAAAAGGTAAAAAGTTAACTGACAAGTAAAATTTTTTTGACGTTAACTCTACCACCTTGATTATTTAAATATATTGGACGTTGCCAATATGTCAAAAATTAAGGGATTATTATTGGCATATCGTAAATTTTATAAATATAAAATATAAAAACATCATTATTTTTATATAAATTTACAAAAGACAATTTTTTTAATATAACAACCACCTTTTTAAAGTGTAAAAAAGTTTTTTTAGACAATTTAATAAACATAAGTAGTATTTTTATATAAGTATAAAAAAACTGGCAACATACTAGAATTGGTAATAGTAATTTAGGAAAATCGTTTGGTGAATGTTTATGCTCCAGAACTTATTTAATTACTCTAGGTGTATTTTTATTGAAATTAAACTTCTTAAATTATTTAAATTAACTTTTTGCGTAAAATATTTTAATAAAGTAACTTAAAAATAATGAATAAAGTGCATAAAATGGTTAAATTAATATGGTTTACTTAAACTAAAGTACTCAGATCTCACCAAATGAATTAGAAATTTTTTAACGTTCCGGAACGCGCCATTAATTTTAACTTTTTGAAAACCTTCTCTGTCAGTTTTGACAAACTTTTCGCCAGTGTAATAAGGTCTTTAAATTGACCAATAGGGTGTATTTTTGTTCTATTGTTTTTGCTTTCGTCACTCTCAATTTATAGTGAACAGAATATAGATATTATTTATTTAGCAACTGTTAAAATTGGCCGATTATTTTTATATAAACTACATACCCGAGCATGGATTTCACAGTTTGAGGCTGTAAGTCTTCCTTAAACCCTCAATATATTTTACGTTTAGTGAAAACAAAGTTTTTTTTTGAATTAATACATCGCTAAATTGACAAATGTCCCATTGCTCAGAATTTTCAAAAATAAAGAACTTGGACGTTACGCCAAAATAAATCCACTCACGAAGTTTCAAAAGGACTGGGAACTATAAACACCAATCAGGATTTGTTTAGCAAAAAAACATTTTGTTTGCCCTTTTGACACTATGGCTTGTAAATTTAATTTTTATGCTAAAAGAAAAAACACATTCAGTCGTATGAATAAAGTGTAGCAAATGTTTTGGCTTTAACTTCGTCTCTTTTTTAAAGCTTCATTATTCATATGAGCCATTATAATTAATTATTATCTATTTTGCTCCCTGAGTATCAAAATCGTTTGTAGGCTCTACAAAATAAAGGATTAAATTTACTCAGTTTCGCGCCATCTATCAGCAAATTGAAAAGGTACTGGTAAAAAAAAGAAATCGTTTTAAGAAATTTCAACGTTTAAATAAATTTCAATTATAGTATTTGTAGCGCCCTCTATTCCAAGTAGATTTTCTAAAATAACTCGAATATGTAACGGTTTTATATGTGCAATTTTTGACAATTTGACCGCGGTCTTAAAGGAGTCCGGTATGGTTAATAACGATAACGGATCATGTTTGCGTTACTGCGCAGTCTCAGAATAAAGTTAACCACAACGGAATTGCAAAATAAGGGGTGCAAAATGTCTCTAATACCGAAGAGCTTATCGTTATCTTTATCGTTATTGGTAAACCGGCCCGACTTGACGTCACAGCCAGGCTAGCCAATATGACGAATGTCGTGACCTTATCTCATCAATCGACTTTGGGTGTATTCCTTTTATGCTCCAGAACCGCCCGGAACGACACCATGAGTGTTCCTTTTATAATTTTTGACATTTTTTCATGTTATAGAACCGTTCTTGACATTATTGACAATATAGAATGGTTCAGAACGGTTCTACAAGGTAAAAGGAATACACTAGGTGTTGACTAGGTATATCCTTGACAGATGCATTACACGTGCCTTCGAAGTTATGCATATTAGAGACAGTCTTGCCACTTGGCTAAAAAGTAATAATTACTTTATTTATATTATACAGTGTGTTTTCGGAAGTTCTTACCAAATAAGAAAATTTTTATTTAACAACTCGAAAAAAACTGCCTTCTTCATAAAAAACCTGCTTAATAAGAAAATACATTTTCACAAAAATATTTGTAGGTTAGATGTACAGCGTGGCCTAAATAAACTTGTTTCCAAATTGAAATTTAGAGTATTCTTTAACTAGGGTAGAAAACTTAATAAAAGGGTGATTTCCTATGTCATTTTATGAAAAAAGTTTCTATAACCATATGTCCGGAGTTGCTTCTTTTCTGAAATACAAGGCGTTAATTATTTTTTAAAAGTCGGTATTTTATAAATATCTTAAATACGAAACCACATACAAGAAAACTGTAAAACACTAAAAATTTGTATTTTTATTTGCTTTATAGAAATAAATATACAAACTATATAAAAAGCCAGTGGCGAACATTTTTCAATCAATAATATTGGCTGTTGTGTCCACTGAGACGCTACTGGATCCAATAAAGTTAATCTAGGTTAAACTTTACAACCGCTTGATTTCATTAAACAAATACTCCAAAATGTTTTTATGATTCTAATCTGATTTGAACCCAGTCGATTAAGGGGTATTTAATATATTTATAAAATATCAATTTTTTAGAAACTTTAACGCCCTCTATTTCAGGCAATTCCGGACATATGTATATAGAAACTTTTTTCATAAAATCACCCTTTCAAGTTTTGTGCCGTAGCTAGGATATACGGTGTATATTAATTTGGTAACACGACTTCTTTAAGCCACCCTGTACATCCAACATACAATTATTTTTGTGGAAATGTATTTTCTTATCAAGCAGGACTTTTTTAAAGAGGATTTTTTTCGTAAAGTAAATAAATAAAAAGTTTCTCATTTGGTAAAAACTTTCGAAGGCACGCTGTATATGTAACTAATTTTCATTTACTTTTTAGATTACCCAAGTTTATGCTGGCTAATTACACTACTACCGAATCCTAAAAACCTTTGTTGGAAACTTTTTATTGAAAAACTCTGTACTGTTAGGTTCATACATAAAAAATAATATGATTTCCTGAAGTTCAAGAAAAGCGTATATTGGCGTACCTAATGTAGCACTGTACAATACTTTATTCATAACTATATTCCTTATCTAACCACCTTGACAATTTTTTAGTACAGGTGAGCGGATCCTAGCTACGTCCTTGCTTAAGAGTAAATTTCATTATTTACTACATTTAAGCAGCGGGCGAGACTTAAATATTTTTTTGTCTAATCGCTACCTGCTAGTGTTCACCGCACTAAAACTCAGTGGAAGGAATCAAGCTTGCACGACGTGTATACTTAGCTTATAAGTTCTACACAAACGTTAAATATTCTTGTTTATTTTTGTACACAAAGCCTTGTGACAATAGCAATTATTTTTTATATATAAAGTGAACTGTTTAATGGAAGTCAGGTTTTTTTAATAGAATCATTTGTTTTTTTATGTTTAACAAATAAGTATTTGCAACATTGTAAAACTCTATTTTGTATATTTTAAAGCAACAAGTCTAACCTTTAGTTTTAAACTCTACTTGTACCTTAAGAAACAAGCAAAATTTTTAAATTAACACTTTAAATACAAAAACTAAACAAAAGTTTAACTTCCAAAACTGTAAACGACAATTTAAAAAATTAAAGATAAAGTAAAAAATTCTATTTTCCTTTTTTTTATTATTATTAATGACACAGTTCAAAATTCCTATTCCTATTTTTATTATCTAAAATAATTAAGGAATTGTTCCTCCTTCAGGGAAATGAGAGCTGAAGCTATATTAAAATAATAATACTTTTTTATTCAACCGAAAAATGCATATAATAAAATTAAAATAATGGTGATCTTGGGAATTTGGGCACCCATTACGTAATTCTTTCAAAATATCATATTTTTGTTAAATACAAACTCATTAAAATTGGGTAGTGTTCTCTATAGCGTCGTATTTGAAAATTATTGAAATTTTCTATTTTACTTTTGTACTATTTTTTGTACATATGCAACATAAGCAGCAACCCCAGAAAGATCCCGATTGACCACAGTACCCTCTAGTGACATATTTAGAACTATAATTTAGACAAAAAATCAAGCCCGTTTTGAAAGCATGTCGATTACACTCCTTCTTCAAGGTCTCCTTAGTAAAAACTATAAAAATACTTTACTAAATATTAAAATGTGTGTTTTTAAAATAAATAAAATAAAAATGGGTTAATGACATAAGGAGCCTAGATACAAAACCGGAAAAATCCAATTTGTAAATTTTTGCGACAACCAGAAAAATATTTTTAAAATTTTTACATATTTATGATACTATTATACTATTTTTTTATCAAAGTTTATATGACTGAATAAAACATGGTATAGAAGAATAATTAAGTAAAAATCATTTATCTAAGCCACAAATGTCCTCTTAAACGTTATTAAACTAAATAATTTAGAGAATTAACATTTTTTGAAACTCCAGTAGATATAAAATACTTGATATATTGCATATTTTTTATATTTTATTAAAAAGAATTATTTCTATTTACAGTCTTTAATAAATATTAATATTAAACTATAAGGAGTAATAATTAAATCGAAATTAAGTACTTAAGTATTACATTATGATTGCCTTGGCCTGATTTTCTCATATATAACATTTTGAAGTTTGTTTTTTAAGGTGTGCTTTTTAACAAAATGAAAATTATCTAAAGCAAACTCATACAATTCGTTTTCCATTTGCCATACAGTACTTTGTTTAATTTTTTTAATGGTTTCTTCTGAAGGTAAATCTTTTTGAACTGTTTGTCTTAGGTGCGACTTATTGCTGTGATTATAATAATCCATTGCTCCTTTAAAAATCTTGGTAAAGATAGTTCTAAAATGGCAATAAAGTCTTCAAGTTCTTCTGTCACTCCTACTAAAAAGTAGTTGTTAACAAGGTTCTTCTTGGCTTCGGTAAGTGCCCATTTATTTCCAGGTTTCCTTAAAATAAAACAAACACCCACATTGGTTAACCTAAATACGACTTAGCAAATTGATGAAATATATCAATTAAGTATATCAATATCACTTTACTTTTTTGTTCTGTTAAAGTGGATCTATGCAAATACGTTAAAAATTGGTTAATTTACACATTTTTGGAATTAATAATACACGGTGTCCAAACTTTATTTATACATGCAATAAGTATACGCTGAACAAAAAAAAAAAAAAAAAAATAAAGGAATGTCTGCTTGGACACACCAATTTTTTTGACAGTATTGGTAAACATACAAGGTTTTCATTTTTAAGTAAATGTTTTTAAATGGAACAAATGGCATATTTTAACAAATTACTCTTTATTGAATTCTCAAAAATGTATATTTTTTAAAGGGATATTTTTCTAATTCTTCTGTCTTACAGCTGCTAACAAGCTTGTCTAACAGCTGACATCATTAAAATGTGAATCGAAAAAATAAAAACGCTTACCACCAATGACAAATGACATTAAAAAATAATAATATAACATAAAAAATGGTAACTCCCGTTTTATAACAAAAATGCACAATACTTTCAATTGCAGTTGAATTAATCCTTCACATGGTTTCCACACATATAATTGTTATTGGTATTAGTATACATTTAGTCAATTTTGTTTGACTTTTAACCTCAAATTCGGCTATATTTCCCCTTTTTTTCAACCTGTTAGACAGTGGTTAGACATCTCCCGAGGCCGCTAACAACCGCTGTGAGCTGCTGTAAGACTGACGTCATTGATTTGTCAAAAAATGAAAGTGCTTACAGCTGCTGTAAGCAGCTAACAAAGAAAATATCCCTCAAGATATCAACGGCATGTCAACTAATATAGGACACAACGTGTCCAAGATAAGGAGGGCCAGTATGGGAAATGGTAAGAGATACGAAGTCGGTTAAATGAGAACAAAGTTAAGGTTTTAAATGCCTAATAATATGCCGTTTAGAAAGTTTTAAAATTACGAGTATTTCCGGAGATATCCGGAAAAAACCGAAAAATTAGAAATTTGTCATATTTTTTTCTGGTCTTATTTAAAATCGGATTTAAAAATAAATTGCACTTTTGCATTGCCACTTTTTCCGCTCTATCTAATGGTGGTATTTTATTTGAACTGCGACGTTTCGTTTTCGTAGGACCATCATCAACTTCATTTTTTAAAATACGGTCCTGATATTCTGATATCAAAATTTAAATGCCTATTTTAATACAGATTCAACTATGTATAACACATTGGGATTTAATCCTAATACGGACCTGTATTTTGGGAAATTTGACAAAAATAATTATATCCACATTTTAAGTTAAATTACGTTAATAAAGCAAGCATAACTTATCGAAAACCCCCTAACATCACTAACTCACATTTTTTAAATACGGCCCTGATATTTCAATATTGAAATTTCAAAGCCGATTTTATTTAAAATTTACATTATGGTTTAACCGTAATACAGCCCTGTATTTCTCAGAATTCGGTAAAAATAGTAAGTACTGCATTTTAAACTAGTATATTGGTTTAGTAAAAAATTAAACTTTAAAATACAGAAATAATAAGTGATTAAATGATTTGCTTATAAAATTACGATTTGTATGCGGAACAAAACATACTTAATAATTTTGAACTGTAATTTATCTAAAATATCAGAAAAGCCTTAAAAACAAATATTTAGGTTGGTAGGTTGGTAATAAATCATTTGTTTTTCTTAACATTGACGATATGACGGTATGATCATTATCGCGGAATCATGCAAAATCCCTCCAAGTTGTTTTGTATTTCCGCAGATTTAGGATCTTACCATTATACCATCAATTTTAAGAAAAACATATGATCTATTACCTACTTAATTATTTACTTTTAAGGGGTTTTTTGATATTTTGGATAAATTACAGTTAAAAATTATTAAAGATGCTTGCTTTGTTAGATTTACTTAAATCGAAAAAAGCGAAAAAAAGTTTCGTGTAAAAATTGTTATTTTATAAGTGAATCATTTGACCATTTATTACTTGAAATTTTTTAGTAAATTTATGTATTATTTTAAAATGTAGAGATTACCATTTTTATCAAATTCTAAAAATACAGGGCCATATTATGGTTAAATCATAATGTGAATTTAAAATAAAATTGGCTTTAAAATTTTAATAATAAAATATCAGGACCGTATTTAAAAAAATGTAAGTAAGTCATGCTAGGGGATTTATATTATGTTCTGTTTGGTTTATTAATGTAATTTAATAATGTAAAATGTAAAGTTAATTATTTTTATCAAATTTTTAAAAATACAGGTCAGTATTAAAATTAAACCCTAATGTGTGATACATCATTAAATTTGTATTAAAATGGGCTTTTAAAATTTGATATTAAAATATCAGGATCGTATTTAAAAAATAAAGTTGATGATGGTCCTACGAGAACGAAACGTCGCAGTTCAAATAAAATACCACCATTAGATAGAGCAGAAAAAGTAGCAATGCAAAAGTGCAATTTATTTTTAAATCGGATTTTAAATAAGACCAGGAAAAAAATAAAACAAATTTCCAATTTTTCCTTTTTTGTCCGGATATCTCCGGAAATACTCAAAATTTTAAAACTTTTTACACGGCATATTATTAGGCATATAAAACCTCAAGTTTGTTCTTATTTAACCGACTTCGTATCACTTACCATTTTCAAGATGCCCATACTGGCCCTCCTTATCTTGGACACGTTGTGTAACAAATGTGATGCGTGCACCAAAAGGATTTAAAAAGTTTCTTATTAGGGCGCTAAATTACAATAGCAACGTTGCCAACGTTGCTTAATTTCAGTTTTACATACTAGAGTAATCTATGAAAATGTAATGCTTCAAGCAAATAACCAGCAGGACGGGGCAGTAGCCGGGGCATAGGCACGGGATAGCCCCGTCGTGCTGGTCAAACTAAAATCAGAACTACGACGCGGTGAGCTCTCCCTCAAACGTCGTGTATTTCTGAATGTTTTTCATTGCCAATTGATTTAGATAAAAGAGATATTTTTCTTTTCTTTGCACTAGCTCACTTAAATCATAAAGAAAAACATGTTTCTATACACAATCTATAAGACTTTCAATAACCATGCTTATTAATTTTGTAATAAATTTCATATCAGGTTCCCTCCCGCTAAGAGTGACGAGTGCATGTTCTGCTTTCTGTGTGCGTATTAATAAGAATGTCCATTTGACACAATGCTTGCGTCCCATTGTCGTTTTGCCTGTACCGCGCTGTGTTTGTCATCCAACTCAACAGCCGGCAACACGGGGCAATACGTACGTATATACCAGGCGGGATGGCGACGGGACGCGCGTGTTTAACTGTTGTTAAGTTGTTTTTACAGTTGGAAAGATTTCTTGCATGAAAGTTTTTTTGCTGCAACTTTTCGATCTGCACACGCGCACTTTGCAGCAATGTTTAATGCTGTTTTTACAGTTTAAAAGTTTTCTTGCATACAATTTTTTCTTGCTGCGTTTTTCTCTTTTAAACTCTAAAATTGCATGCAAGAAAACTGTAAAAACTGCTTTAAGCAAGGATTTAATCTATTACGTGTTTCAATGTGTTCACGCTCACGCTAACGCCCCGACACACTCGCTGTTAGTCGGACGCTTTAATGATCTTAATCTAGGTGGAGCTTTACAAGCACCTTATTGCATTAAATGAGTGTACCAAATTTCACCTAAACTGGTAAAAGGGTTTTAACTTTAACACGCTGTAACTCAGAAATGAAGCAAGTCCTGATATAGGTTTATAGAAACTTTTTTTCATAAAAGACATAAGAAATCACCCTCTTCAGTTTCGTACTGTAATTAGGAAACACGCTGAATATTGCTCCGAAAATAATTTGTACTTTAAATACTTGTTTTGAATTTTTAATATTTTTTTAAGTTACCCTGATTTTTTTAGTAAAACGGTCATCTAAATTTGAATTCTTCCACAAGAGGCACTTCCCAAACATAAACTAATATAAAATGTTAAACCATACCAACAATTTGCAGCATGTCCACAAAAGAATGGAACTTGCAACCACATCGCATTTGGATCACATTCTGGAAGCCCTTTCTGAACACACTGATCAAAGGTCTAAAAAGTTAATAGCATTAGTAGACTAACTACACAATTTAAATTATCATTTTAAATTTATTTTAAAAAAAGTAAATTCAATTTCTGGACCAGTAAAATAAAACCTAAAGTACTTTAAAACATAGTTTTTAAAAAATCGCGGGTGACCTGGCAATACCTCATATCTGACATTCTTACCAAAATTTTTGACAGATTTTATGTGTGGCATAAAAATACACCTAATAATATAAAATCATATTTCAATAAATGGTATAGGTAACATACTTTTAACACTGACTCAAAAAATAACATAATTAAACCAGTAGCAGATTAAATATTGGGTAACATTTATTTTTGTTAACCACTCAGAAGTTTAAGAATGTCACCGCTGCTGTCTACTCAGCAATATAGTACTCTTCATACTCAGAACAGGCTTTTGAATAGAATAGTTAAGACTGTTTCCTGACTTGGACTTATTTGTTTTGTCTCTTGACTTATTTAAAAATAAATTTAAGAGACTGATTTTTTTTTTTTTTTTGATTATATAAGTTGTTTAAATTCACTTTTATTTCCCGTACATATATACCTATATTAAACTGTTAATAATCTTAGGCTGAAGGACCTCGGTCAATGGCCATTTGATATAATGTAATTTTTTTTTGCTTATGTCAATAAAGAACATTTAAGTAAGTAGTTTTAAAGTTTGTAGTAAGAAAATGTAAAAATGATGTATACTGTATTGATTAAATAAATAAATAAAAATAAACAGTTTTTTTGTTCCTCCAGCTAAAATCGTTTTGTCTGGGGAGGAATATACGTCCAAAAATGTAGTAAAAAAACTTATTACAGAAAATCAAATTCTTGCACCTTCACATTTTTTTATTAACAATCTTTAACAATATTTTTAAATATGAAGTACTCAAAAATTTTGCATTGTTTATGTTTGCTGATATGATATTATATTGTTTCTTAAATATCGGTATTGGCAAAAAAGCGATATCGTTGTTTTCTTATCCAAAATATAGGTTCTAATACTAACCATGGTGTTACCAGCTTTTCTTCTTACTAAATATGGTCTAAAATTATCCCCATATCTTACAAAATAATAATATGAAATAAACCTGTCCAGTGGCTTTCGAATTAGGTTGATAAATAAGGGTTTAGGAACTCCAAATCTAAAAATTAAAAAGTTTATTTTGTTTTTATGTAACATAAATAAGTGTTAACACCAGTAGGTTTAAAAATGTTTAAAGATTATTGATGGGTTAACGAGAATTATGCAAATTTAATACTTTTTCAGTTAACAATTTAATATTTAAGTTTTTATCATCCAAATTAGGTATTCGCCATTAGTAACTTTGTTATTAGTCAAAATACAAAATTGTTTAAATTGGCAAACTAGCAGTGCTGGATCAAGGTCTTTTTGTACTGAAGCAAAGAGTAACAGTTTCGCCTTTATGTGTTCGAAAAATTTGTTCCTTAAAAAATTTATGAGCCAAAAAAGGTCTTCACCCTAACATTTCCGATCCTTTCCTTCATTTTGCCCCCCACTGTTAATTTGGTTCGGTCGCTTCACAGCTTCACGCTTGATCGGGCACTGCAAACTAGTAGCATTTTTAACTTTCTTTAGGATTACAGATTCTAAAAAACAATTAAAAATCATGTTTTTGAGTTACAGAGTAAAAACCATTTTTAAAGGAAACACTATGTCTTCGGGGTGTGTCCTAAATATGATACAAAACTCTAAAGTGTGATTTCCTATATCGTCTTATAAAAAAAGTTTCTCCAACATAGATCCGGAGTTGGTTCGTTTCTAAAATACAGAGCGTTAAAGTTTTTCTAAAATTGAAAATATAAAAATGCAATTTTTAGGCTCTGGTATATTCTTCGTATGTAGACGGCGTTTTGCCAAAAAAAAAAAAAATCTACTTGAATTCTTTCTAAAAATTGTTTAAATACTACATGAAATAAAAATAAAAACTAAATTAAGATAGCGTTGCCTCAAGAAACGAAGTTAGGCGAGCGCACGATAACTTTCAAAATCAGCCGCCGAAACCTGATTTTTTGGCCGAAACTGGCCGAAAACGAAATGTCGGTCGGACACCAGAAAAATTATAAAAGTACATAAAAAGTTACGGTAAGGGATACAAAAAAACTAAGATACATGTCCCGATCTGCTGCTTCATGTTTAGTTTAATGACGGTATGAGAAATATGCTTACTTGATTGTTTTGGAAGATACCAGGTGATTCTCAAAATTTGTCAATTTTTATTATGTCTTATTACTCGGAGATTTAGGGATATAGAAAAAAACTTCAAATACAAAAGTTTTTTATGTTTTTTGGTGTAGAATAAATGTCGTGATTTTTCTGAGATATAATGCAAACTTGCAACACCCTGTATTTAAGTATCTCAAAAAATGCATTTTTTCTTGCAATTACAACAATATATAACACTTAAAATTGTGCATAACAGCTAAACTAACAAAAAAATGGAAAAAAATAGTTGGTGATGGATTGAATTAATATTCATTTATTTTTTTAAGGGTATGTATATAAAGAAACCCAATCCAACAAAAATACTAAAACATTTATTAACCAAAACATTAACAACCACAGAAAAAACAGTTATTTATAAAAGCAACAATTATTCAAGTAGGTAGGTACTTAATATTTTTTACACTTGCATTTAATTTTTTATTTATTACTGTTTATCATAAAATGTATTTTTATATGTCAATAAATAAATAAATAAATACATTAATAAATCAAATAACACCAAACTTACTTTGCAAAATCAACAAAAGCAAAATGTCCATGATACAAAGCTGGCTTCATTTTATTCCATTCAGTTACATTTTTTATAAAGGAAATTTGATTGTTTAAAGATAGTACATGACTATTGGCAGTTATGTTAACATGTAAGACATGATATCGATTTTTTTACATAGATCATAAGCTATTCCGACAAAACTTGTTGATCCTGTTTTAGGTACTCGATTGTACAAGACTGTTAAGTGATCACTTGTAATAGTTTTTGAATTAAGTAAGTCGACTTGATTTTGTTCATGCTTCTTGTAGACGCTTTCTACAACAAAAAAATAACTGTATACATAAAAAGTGCTGCTTAGTATTAATAAGTAAGTAAGTTAAATTCAAGGGAATGTTTATGAGCATTGCATACCTAAATTAAAAACCTTTTCTTGAAGTCTTGTCAGTTGAATTTGATAAATTGTTGCGACAGCACTTATAATAATTACAGTTAAAAAATATTTAAAATTATGGCTTATCATAACGATTAAAAATTACTACATTTCAAAAACTAATAAAAACAAACATTTTTTGACAATTAGTTAAATAGGTTAACTGCAAACTGACTGAAAGGTGTTTGGCATAGTGAAAAGTGTAGTGTAGTGTCAGAGCACATTAACTAAGGTAGTGTATTGTAGTTTTGATGCCAAAGTCGGTCTATGCTTGGTTTATATATATAGTTCGCGACATTCGGCCAAATTGCTTTGAAGTATAATGACGTCACATCTCCCATTTTTCGGCCATGTTGTTCAGTGCCGGAGATATTCAGTTTATTGTATTATTAAAACAACCGTTTACACAACAGTTTTTAATTATTTTAAGGTTCTAAATTCTTTTACCTTAAATAAAAAACATTTGGAATTACATCTTTCAACAAATATCACTTTCAAAACAATGCAAAATGTAATGCGCATATTCTAGACGCCCCTGGACTGATCATTCAGCTTTGATTTTACCTAGTCTTGCCAACTTTTCTCCGTGGAGTGCCCTTCCTTGCGTCCCTGACCTCGAACCGCCTAAAAGTTGAGGATGTGTCGCAGCCTATTCCCAGTATAAATATAATCTAACTTTGTTTTGATGCCAAACGCGTTTAAAGGTGGGATTACACGATGTCAGTGACTTGATCAGGTTACTAAAATCCAGCACTAGATTTTAGTGCTTGCTTTGTGTAAACTTATATTCCAGTACTAAATTTCAGTACTGGTTTGAGTAACGATTCCATTCCAGTGAATAAAGAGCCTTAACTACAACCAGCTGTGACTCTCTCCGGCGGCGCCTTTGATTTCCCGAACGATACGGTTTGACAATTATGATGGATGTTTGGGTGAGAACACAGTATGGGACTAAAAATATTTTTATGTTTTTTATTTTTCTAGACAGTACCGGATTCACTAATTTTAAAAAGAATGTAACAAAATTGTAGTAAATAAGTCTTAATGTGTCGCAAATATATTTAAAATATTAAAATATGGTAATTGTCTAGAAAGTTGCGGCAACTCCGATTTTGATGAAATTTGGTATACGGAGGTTTTTGGGGCGCTGATCACGAATCTCAAAGATTTTTTTTTGAAACGTTTCGTTCTCAAGATATTTATCATCAAAGTTGAAATTCAAAGTATCCTTATTTTTACTCTACCTAAAATTGCATAGAAAACAGTTACAGAACATTGTTTGCGAAAAAATGGGTAAAATTGCCGAAAATAGGATAATATTTTTTCTCTGTAGCAATGCCTATACCTAAACCCCAACGAAAAAAGTTGGAGAGCAAAATACGAAAAATAAAAATAGAAAACGCGTTTTTCGTGTTTTTTTTGCTTCGTTTTTGATCATATTTTTGTCAAAAATAGTTTTTTTCAATTCAAAAAGCGTCATTGGATGGAAAATGTAAATTCCTACAACTTTTTTCTCGACTACTACCTGAAAAAAGTGCAAAGTGTTTGGCTAACCTCAAAAAGTGAAAACGGGCTGTTTTCACCCCGTTCTTAAAAACGCACTTCGCGGTTTTTGGGGGCCCATTGACCATATGAAACAATAAAACCCCTTTAATGCTGCAGTTCCTTTTTAAAGTATATAATTAATAGCCTACAAGGAAAATGTAAAGGAAACTATTTAAGCTTCTTGCGCCCGTCGTGGTATTTCTTAAAAAGAAAAGTTTGGAAATGTATTAAGATACACAAAAATACCCTAATATTATCGGTTACAGTTTACATTACACATTAAAAGCAATCATACAGAGGAACAAGCTTCTTGACAAAAAAACAATCGGTGGCCGCTTGGTTACACAAATAGAATAATAATTATTATAACTACCTATACTGTGTTACTATAAATTGAGAAAAACACCTGAACAACAAATGTATTTCAGTGCTTTAAAAAGTCATGTAACCCTAGTCACCACAACAAAAAATGTATTTTATTCGTTTAAAACTGCAGTAACCAGAGTTACTTACTAGCTATTCATTATCAGTTTATAGTGACCAAAGTAGAGTACTACATAAGATGCATTAAACAAGTAAGCCCTACATGTCTACAGTTACTAAAATTACTTTACTTACCTTCTAGGATCTGAAGGAAATCTAAACAAACTCTTTTTAGAATTATAATAATTGTTTTTGCAATTCGCTGCAGCGCATACATTACCACGTTTAGGTATTTCCATTATAAATACCGTACAAAAGTACAAACACACACACACACACAAACACGACAAAGTAAAATATAATTAAATCTTAACTGGGACGACTCTGTACTTCACCTTGAAACGACAGTACGAAACTAAAATCAGGCCAGGGTAACGTACTGCACTGCCCTGGTTTGATAGATTCTCACCCATATCCCGAGAATTTACGAGTCTTTCCCGAAGTGAGAGTGTCCTAGCCGGTTATTTTTCTGCTGTCTCGAAACGTAACGTATCGAGTCGCTACTGAATGATGATTCTTAACATATTTGAAACTCGATTCCGAGTCGATATCTCCCGAGTTTCATAACTAGGCCCTATCCTTATTAAATAGGTCTTTATTCTAATAACTATTTACGTAAAAAGTGATGAGAAAATACGGCCGATAGGTTTCGAAAGGGATATCGAGAACTCGATACCGACCGAGTCGTCACCTATCGAGAAGTTAAGAATCCGGCCCATGGTTTTCTTTATAAACAAATAAATTAAATTTTTACATATTTGGGTTTCTTGTTTCCCATACTTGTTCGTACGAGTGGTCCAAAGGCTTTCTCGACAGTTATGTAAGAATAATCGTTTTAATAAAATGTACCTAGCTTCACGACCTCAAAAATAGTGTAGTTGAGTTAAAAGAAATTAATACTAGTTATAACTTTTGTTATGCCAAACAGAGCTTATAAATGAATTGAGGTTTCTTATTCAGCCAGCACATTTCATGGATACCTTCAAAACTCTGGATCTAATAAGCTCTAAAAAATTATACCAATAATAACAAAAAGAACAATAATCCTTCTACGAGCTGATTTAAACACTCGCAGACTCGCAGGTGAAGAAAAAATGAATGAATTTTCGTTTTAACCCTGAAGAATCAAAGATAAACTCATTTTCTTTCTTTTAAGTTCGAAGTGATTCCTAAAAACTCTTTTTTGACACGTGGTTACAGGTGTGTTTGGCATAACGAAAAATTATAACTAGTTTTAACTTTTTCCGTTTGGTATCGCCAGTGTAATTCAGGACTAGGTGTTTGGCATCCAGTTCTCGTTATAACTTAAGTTGTTTTAACTTAACTACAGTGAACTACACTATTTTAAAAGTCGTAGTCATCTATAGTTGAGAACTTCAGAACTAAGGTGGTGTAAGACACTATGTTTTAAGAGTTGTACTTAGAGTGTATTTTTATATTGTTTACATACATTTTTACTTTCTGCTAAAGCTGTGTTAGCCATAGTTTGATAGTAGACGAATGGATCTCACATACTAAGTAAAATTTGTTTCAATTTAGCAAATTTGTTTTAACTTTAGTTTTAGGGACAAATATCTCAAAATGAATATTTCTTACTTACACCACTCTGGTTCTGAGCCCCTCCCATGTTATGTTAACAGAATTGTTTTCCAGTGACGAAAATTTTTATGCGTCACGCTCCAGGGCTTGAAGCTCTTGATCTGCTATAAAAAGTAAGTCACTGGAACGCAATCCCTAGACTAGGAAAGTGAGATATAATAACTTAAAGTAATTTTAAAATTTCGTTTTTTGTTAACTCTTTTTGGCTTTATAATAATATTCTCTGTTTAATATTTAATTCCATTTCATACAAATACTTTTAAAAAATCCATCCTTAACATTAAAAAACAACTTTTTAACGCTTGGAGCCCGAAACATCATAAGGTTTGCATGAGGGGCAAGGGAAAAGAAAAACGGAGTAGTTCAGGTGCATACACTTTTCGTCACTGCTATGGATGGTGGAGGGGAGGATAACCATCTTTTATGGCGGACAAGTTGAAAAAGTGGCCCTCGGAATGTAGTAAGTTGGGATGGCGCCACAGTAGACAGTGGAGAGACTTTGGTATTTCTTCCCTTTTTTATTTTGTATCTATCTGTCCTTTTTCATTTTGTATCTCACTCTAATAATTCATGCTCATTGATTTAAAAATCTCCTCTGGCTACTGTGGCGCCACCTTAAGTTGCTCCTTTCGACGAACACTTTTTAATACATTCAAATTGTACCCCTCCCCTCTACCCTCCATAGTCTCTGCAACATAATAAAGTAGAACGAAATGCTCCTGAGCTACTCTGATTGGTAGATTTGGCAACCACAGAAAAACATAAAACTAGAAGCGGCTAAATGTAGGTGGAATTGGAATCACAATGACGGAATCGTAGAATGGAACACAGTGTTGCCAATGCAGCTGTTCGGACTTGGTCTAGTTTGGTCTAGTTTTAGGTTATGTGTGAGTTGTGTTCGTTAAATTCTACAACTACTGCTAGATTTTAAATTCGAAAAAGCTGTTATAATAATACTCTTGGCATCTGTTTTCATTTTGTGATTTTATTTTATTTTAAAGCTTATAGCTAACTCTTTTTTTTACTATGTCTTCCAAATTAGAATGCGATGTTTGCCACAAGGTTTTTTCTTCTGTTGGAAATCGTAATAAGCATAGGAAAATTCATGAGGAAATTGCAAAGGAAGTTATTCTTGCCCCTACTGGTAAATATTTTTCTTAATATATACGTGGAAAATGGTAATGTGATAAATTAACATGTTCCTATTATTTATTTATGATATTAAATATGTTTATAATTTAGATACAAAATTTGATGAGACCTTATTTGAATGTGATGTTTGCTACAAGGTTTTCTCTTCCGTTGGAAATCGTAATAGGCATAGGAAAATTCATGAGGAAATTGCAAAGGAAGTTATTCTTGCCCCTACTGGTAAATATTTTTCTTAATATATATGTGGAAAATGCAAATGGGATAAATTAACATTTACCTATTATTTACCTATGATGTTAAAGTATAAATATGTTTCAAATTGTAGGTACAAAATTTGATGAGACCTTATTTAAATGTTTTGAGGGATGTGAACTTTCATTTAAAAGTTGCAAAGACTTACAACATCATTTAACTTTGAAACACGGCTTTCATTTTGTTACAAATCAACTAGACTTTGCAACATTTGAAGGTTAGTAATTTCATATAGAAATTTGCTTTTATCTGTGGTTTTATCATAAAAATATTAATTATTAAGTATGTTCATCTACATTTATAACCGACAACATATAATGTGAAAATTAGGAAATTTATAATACTTAACTATTTTTCATCACATATTTTATTTTAGAGTTTGAAATTTGGCTTGAAAAGCATGAAAAAAGAAATAATGTGAGATTCTTTAAACCATCAGGATCAAAAAGAAATGCATGTGGGGGTTTGGAAAAATTGGTTTTAATGTGTTCTAGATCAGGTAAGATGAAAATTCTCACTCCTAATTACAAAGTAGGTGTTTAAAATATGCAAAATGTGAGGTTCACAATTAATATGTATATGTTATGGGGAAAGTGCATATTTGGTAAATGTGTACATTCACCGGTAAATGTATACATCTCCCATTATTGATGGTAAATGTGAAAAGAAATGACATAATTTCACAGTTAAACTTTTCGTATAGTTTAAAACTGTGTGAGTTCCTAGCTATATACGTAACGCTTTAAAAAAAAAGACAATTTTATTATGGTCTTAATCTGTAATATCTACTTAAGTATATATTATTTTATTTGGCGTGTTAAAAAGGAACAATACCTAGGTAACCATTATTTATAAACAAATTACATGTTTTGTGTAAAACGAGATATAAGCATAAAAATATAAATATAATATATATTTTTTTAGTTTTTGTTTTTGCATGATCCGCTGCCATGGCATTTTGAGTTGCATAATAAATTTTCAACTTTGCAGCCACATTTCTTGGTCCCACAGTTTCCCTTGCAAAAACATCTTTTGTATCCCTGACCACCTGTCAATGACTGTATTCTCACAATTTCTCTTAGAGATTTTTCAGTATTCGGAACATCCTCCACCCGATAAATTTTTGTTGACACAATGTAAATTGATTTCTGGTAACCTCACTTTTTATCAGAAATTAGGTCTGTGTACTTTTACCAGGGAGCGTTGGTAAATGTATACTTTTCCCTTTAAAATCGGCAAATGTAGATAAAACAGTAGTTAAAAATAGCTTATATTCACATTGACCATCTTAAAAGGCAAATGTATACATTTACTGGTTAATGTACACATTTACCTCTATGTTTACTTTTACCGGTTTTCAAGACAAAAACCACCCAGTAACACATGGAGCTAATACCACAGCAGGAAACTCTAGCCAAGAAACGCCAAACAAACCAAACACCACAACAAAAAATAACGGGCTCGTTGGTCAAAAGAAACCAGATGGAAAACTCACTGCAGCAAAATTGACTCCACAAACCACAATTTTTATAACTAGGGTCGACAGGGAGGTTCCTGATGAGACAATACCGGAATATTTAAAAAATAATTTTGGTCAAAATGAAAACTTCTTTGTTGAAAATGTAGCAGTTAAATCAGGTGCTTATAAAGCATTTAAAATAGGCGCTAAAAAAGATTTAGAAGAAAAACTTTTAAATCCTCACAACTGGCCAGAAGGCATATTAATAAAAAACATCAGAATTTTCGTTCCGTACAGTCAGCAAGCAACTATGAACAGAGACATAATCACCGAAGCAGAAACTTCAGCAATTTCTCCCGCAACCACCATCGACAAGGAAGGAATAATTTCTAGGGCGCCACATTGGAAGGCCATTCACATTAATACCCAGTGCTTCTCTAATAAAATACCTCAATTGGAACTGCTGGTACATCAAGAAAGACCACATTTCTTATGCATTTCTGAACACTGGATGACAGAGGAGCAAGCAAAAGTCACCACCCTTCCAGGTTACCAGTTAGCAGCGAGTTTTTCAAGAAAAGACTATATTCACGGTGGTGTTGCTATTTTTTGTAAAAATGACAATTTTAGGACTTTGGATTTATCACGCTTTTCAACAGAATTAATATTTGAATGTGTAGGAGTATCGTGCAATATAAATAATGCAAAGGTAGCTCTTTTAACTATTTATCACTCTTGCAATAATACTATACCAAACAGTTTTAACAGTTTCATAAATGCTTTTAACTCAGCCTTATGCCACATTACATCACATTATCATAGTATTTTATTATGCGGTGACTTTAACGTTAACAACCTAAAGGATTCACGAGAAAAAATATTTTTTATGATTTGCTGGAAAGTTTTAATTTAAAATCAATACTTCCTCTAGAACCAACTAGAGAAGCATTAAACCAAGAGCCATCTGCCCTTGACTATGTTATTACAAATCATCCCAATTTTGAAGCATCAAACTTCTCGGCAAATATTGCCGACCATAAGGCTCAGCTCATTATCTTTCATACAGATAATGGTAGCAATGATATTATTGTAGCTAACAAACACTACTTTAAAAGATTTTTTGATGACCAAAACATCTTTCAACTGAACTATCAGCTTGCCCATACTGATCTTAGTCACTTATATACTTTAAAAGACGTTAATGAGGCATGGTTATTTTTTTCGAACAATTTCCAATACTGTTTAGATATAGCATGTCCCGTTAGAAAAATAACCGTTAAAAGTGTTCAAAACAAATCATGGTTAAACCAGGATCTAGTACAACAAAGTGAGCATGTTAAAGATTTGTATTGGCTTTCTAAATCCTTAGATACTCAAGAATCAAGAGATTTATATAATCAAACCAAAAAACCTTCCACGATAGACTTGCACTAGAAAAAAATAATTTCTTTAAACAAAAACTCATTAATGCTTCATACAACTCAAAAATGATTTGGCATGTTGTAAATTTTAACTTGGGCAGAGTAAAAAAATGTTCTAATCCCTCTAAGCTTGTAGTCAATGACATTTACTTAACTAACCCCTTTGATATTAGTAATGAATTTTGTTACTTTTTTGCCACAAGTGCAGATAAGCTAATAACTTCTACATTAGGAAATAGTAGCTATAATATATCGGAATGTACGACATGTGAATCTCAAATACAGTCTATTTTTTTAACACCATTTAGCATACAGGAACTATACTCCGCTTTAAAAGACATAAAAAATAAATCGGCTTGCTCAAGTTTACAGGACATTCCCACTGCAGCTTTGGAGAAAATATGGGTAAATGTTAAATACCATTTATGTTACATTTTCAATTTATCATTGGATAGGGAATATTCCCTAATGATCTAAAAGTTGGAGAAATGATTCCTTTTTTTAAGAAAGGCGATGTAGAGAGGATTGAAAACTATAGAGGGATTACTGGCCTACCTACCTTTTCAAAACTGTTTGAAAAGGGAATCTTGACTCGTTTGGAAGATTTTTTAACCAAGGGTAATCTTATCACTAACAAACAACATGGCTTTAGAAAAGATTGTTCCACTACAACAGCGACTTTTGAGCTGCTCAATTTTATTCATAAAGAAATAGACCAATCAAACTATGTTCTTGTTTTATTTTTTGATCTAACCCGAGCATTTGATTGCTTAAACAGCTCTTACTTGCAAAAGAAAATTCATGCGCTCGGCCTGCGAGGAGCAATTAACGAATGGATAGGGTCATACATGGAAAGCCGTAAAATAAGGGTTAGAATTGGAGCCACTTTATCAAATGAACATATATTAAACTGTGGGGTTCCTCAGGGCAGCATACTATCGCCTCTTCTATTCACTTTATTTATTAACGACCTTGAGGAAAATATATCAGAGTCAAACAGCAAACTAATACTCTATGCTGATGACTGCACAGTTGCCATTTCAGCTGACACTTTGGAGAATCTTGAGAGTCGAGCTAATAATGTTTTACAGAAATTTTCTGTATGGTGCTCAAAGAATAGACTGATTGTTAGTGAATCGAAAACCTGTTACATGACTTTTACAAAGAGAAAAATCATATCCCGAAATTTATCACTTACGCTTAATGCTAAACCACTTAATAAAACAGACAACTTTAAATTACTTGGTATTTACTTAGATCCACACATTACATGGTGCAACCACATAAATCATGTAGCTAGCAAACTAAACTCAGCATATTTTGCCATAAGAAATCTTTTAATATACTTGAAACAAAACAACTACTAAACACTTATTATGCCCTAGCATTTAGCCATCTGAGCTACGGGATTATTTTTTGGGGCCAGTCTACAGACATTTCAAGAATATTCATACTGCAAAAACGAATAATTAGAAAAATATTTTCACTTCACCCTTTAGATTCATGTAAACCTTATTTTCTCCAATATAAAATTTTACCACTCCCTTGCATTTTAATCCTACAGTCAGTCTTATTTGTCAAAAAACATTTCAGCAAATTTCAACAAACCACAACTGTTCACAACTACCCCACCAGGCACAACACTAATATCTACATACCCCATTATAACACAACCTCATTTCAAAAAGTCCATACTGCTTTTGCAGCACTATGTATAATGCACTTCCAGCAAACCTTAAAGAATTAACATCATATCATAGATTTAAAAAAGGCGTAAAGAGCTATCTTCTACAAAAATGCTATTATGATGTCAAAGAATATTTCTCCATAATTAGTTAGTATTTTATGTTTTTACTATAATATTTTAAAAATTTTGTTCATGTATTTTTTGTGTTTTCTTTTTCTATTTTAGTAGTTTGAATTTTTTAAACATTTATTTGTATTTTTCATTAATTTATTGACGTTGTCATATCTGTAAGATCTTTAGACATAAAAGCTTTTCTTCATAATTTTAAATAATTCAGTTTACAATTTAATTGGGATTTATGTTTTAATTAATTTTTATAGGAAAAAGAAGACTGGTTTCTCCAGAGTTGCGTAAACGTGGTAGTCAATCACAAGGTTCTTCAAAATATAACTTCAATTGTACTTGCCACATGGTTGTTACCAAGGATGTTTTAACAAGCAAATGTACTGTTGTTTATATTTCCACACATTATGGACATGGTGAGGAGATACAACACCTACGCATCTCAAAAGAATGTAGGAAGGAAATTGCTCAGAAACTTTTGCTGGGTGTTTCTACCACTAGGTGAGAATGAATAGAAGTTATTTATATATATTATGATTTACCACTAATTAAAATGATTTTTTTTTTGTACGAGTATGCATTACAGAATACAGGATGTATTGTTATTTGATATGTTTAAAGAGAAGCAGAAAACAATAAAAACAGGTAAAGCGACATGCATTCCATTTTTTTGGTGTGGTTTGGTTTTTTTGTATTTTTAGGGAGTGGTGTTTTTGGATGGTCTGGTTAGGTGGTGGTTTCAATTTATCACTTATTTCTTTTACTCAAGGTTTTGTATAGAACACTGTTACTCTCAGTGTTTATATTGTGGTTAACATCTTTACTTACTTCTGATGTTAGTAGTTCCTGTAGGAATACTCTATTATTTAAACATTTAAAGTAATATATGTATGTACCTATGTACCTAATGCATATTGTACATATTTACATTTTATAAATCAGTTATTGTGTTGTTATCAATTATCCACTGTCTTTTCATACAATATTATTAATATTATGTAATTTTTTTCCTTTTAATAGGTTGCTGGACTCTGTAAGGGACAAGATTACAGATAATCTGAATCGGGACGACATTTTAACCAGAAAGGACATATGCAATATCAAGACATCTTTTAATATTAATATAACTGATGGATGTAGACATAGTGACGATGCTACTAGCGTATGTCTATGGGTAAAGAGTGTATGGATAACAAAAGTAATCCTATTCAATTTTTTAAAACACAGGGAGAATTGGCTAGTGAATGGAATTTAAGTATTAATGATTTTGTTTTGATTTTCATGAATCAGATCCAAATTGATATGTTAAAGAAATTTGGAAGCAATATAGTATGTGTTGATGGCACTCATGGTTTGAATGCATACAACTTTGAGCTAACTACTTTATTAGTCTTAGATGAATTTGGTGAGGGATTCCCTGTTGCTTTTCTATTTTCCAATAGACAGGACACATATGTATATGAAATTTTTTTTCATATATAAAGAAAGCTATTTCAGCAGACCATGGATTTCATTCTAATGTATTTATGTCTGATCTTGCTGACTCATATTATAATGCTTGGACAGTTATTATGGGTGCCCCTAAAAAAAACTTTATTGTTCTTGGCATGTGGATAGGGCATGGCAACAAAATTTATCTAAAGTGGCAGATTTAGAAAAAGAAAGTGGGTTTACAAGACACTGAAATATCTCCAAACATGTTTGCAAGAGGAGATGTTTGAAAAAGAATTTAAAGAATTCCTTGTCCTCCTAAAAAATGATGATAGTTTAATTAATATGTACAATTATTTAATTAATAATTACTTTAATAATAGATTTTATTGGGCATATTGTTATCGCAAAGGGAGTGGAATTAATACTAACATGCATTTGGAGAGTATGCATCGGGTCGTAAAGTACATATATTTAGAAGGTAAAAGAATAAAACGCCTGGATAAGTCCATTAATGCCTTACAAAAGTATTTGAGGGATAAGGTCATTGATAGAATAATAAAACTAACAAAAGGAAAATGTAATAAGCATTTAAATGATATTCAAAATAGGCATAGAGCAGCTCTTGTAAAATCATACAAAATTTTGTCTAGCAATGATACCATCTTTGAAGTGTATGATGAAGTACGAAAACTAACATATTTTGTGAAAAAGATAACATCTAATAGCATTTGCTGCCCTTTAGCTTGCAGTTTTTGTAATATATGTGTCCACTCCTATGAATGCACATGCCTTGATTACTCAATTAGAGCTACTATTTGCAAACATATCCACTTTCTTAATATTAACAATAGAGATTTGGCAAATAATATAAGTGAAGATAGTGAAGCTGAAAATAAAGTAGAAATAATGGGAATGATAAACAATCTCTCTAAAAATAACATTCCAAAACTGTCCAGCCAAGATTGGAGAAATAAAGTTATGTCAGAAGTTCTGGAGTTGCAAAAAATTTAGCGACCTTTAATTATACTGACGATGAATTTGACCACATTTTCAAACATTTAAAAATGTTAAAAAATGTGGGTTCAGCTTCATCATCTACAAATAGTACTCCATTTCCTTCACTTTCTACAAATAATTTAGGTCCAGCCAATAAAAAAATTAAAAAACAGGTAGTCTTTTTTAGTACAAAAAGAAACACTTAAAAAAACGCCACACAAAACCAAATTTAAATGAAAACAAAATCATTCAAGAGACATTATCTCAGTCTCTTATAATTTCAAATAATTCGATAAATGATCACTTATATTCCAAAAATGGCAGCATAAACAGGTCTGTCGAGAGGGGGGCAGGAATAAATAATAAATACAATACTTTAGTGGAACGTCATTTTTTAATTAGAATTTTTTTTTTTTTTTTTAATTTTGTTTCAGGCGACTGGCCAGTTCATAGGGGTCAATAGGGCTGAACCGGGTCAGCTCGCTATACACCGTGACCAGGACCGAAGCGGTCCCATTTTTTCGTAGATTAACTTTTGGCGTGTACCCAACTTTGCTTGATGCTGAGGTATCTTTAGAAAAACCTAAAACCAAGCTAACTCACCACTTTTTTGTTTTTAATAAATAATAAATACAATACTTTACTCGAACGTCATTTTTTAATTAGAATTTTTTGTTTTTTTTTTAAATTGTAGTTCAGGTAACCGGCCAGTTCATAGGGGTCAATAGGGCTGAACAGGGTCAGCTCGCTATACACCGTGACCAGGACCGAAGCGGTCCCATTTTTTCGTAGATTAACTTTTGGCGTGTACCCAACTTTGCTTGATGCTGAGGTATCTTTTTGTCCTACAAATAATAAATACACCAGTTACTTGTCACTCATGACACATATGTCAAACTATTTTCAGTTTGAGATATAAAAATAATCTAAATTTTAATCATTTCTAATTTAGATATTAGTTAATATTTTATTTTTATTTTTTAACTTAATTTTTTAACTGGACAACGGTGGCAGACTTGCCACCGAAACGTCGTTTTTAATTAGAATTTTTGGGTTTTTGGGGGTTTTTCTTTTATTTTGTTTCAGGCGATCGGCCAGTTCATAGGGGTCAATAGGGCTGAACAGGGTCAGCCCGTATACCCCGGGACCAGGACCGAAGCGGTCCCATTCTTTCCAGGCGTGTACTCAACAAGAAGACCATCCAATAAATGTATCCGCCTAACCAATATAGAGCATATCTCCAATACAATACTTTACTCGAACGTCATTTTTTAATTAGAATTTTTTGTTTTTTTTTTAAATTTTAGTTCAGGTAACCGGCCAGTTCATAGGGGTCACTAGGGCTGAACAGGGTCAGCTCGCTATACCCCGGACCAGGACCGAAGCGGTCCCATTTTTTGTAGATTGACTTTTGGCGTGTACCTAACTTTGCTTGATGCTGAGGTATCTTCAGGAAAACTTAAAATCAAGCTAATTTACCACCTTTTAATAATAAATACAATACTTTTTGTAATAGTTGGGTTAATTTATTTATGTATATTTTGTTGGATTGCTGCGGCTCGAAAGTCTAAACACCATATAGGGCCTGTCCAGGCCCTTTAGTATAATGACAGTTTTAAAATAAGTAATGTTTGTCAAATATAGTCAATATTTTCAAATAGAAATCATTATTATGATCAATTATTTTATTACCTAATATGTAATATAGTATTAAATATACAATATCAAAAATAAAGTATTAAGAGTATGACTTGTTTTGTGTTATTGAAATATATATATATAAAAAAAATACGGCAATAATATTATGTTGTTCAAGTCTTAAAAACAGTATTTTTCACACGAATGTTACAGTTTGGTTCCCATATACCTATATGAGGGTTAAAAATTATTTTGGTAATTGTCTAGAAACTGTCCGCAACTCCGATTTTGACCAAATTTGGTATACGGGGGTTTTTGGGGCGCTGATCACGAATCTGAAAGAATTTTTAGTCGGAAACGTTTCGTTTCCGAGATATACATCATCAAAATTGGTATTTGAACTATCCTCATTTTCACTATATTTCCCCTTCTTTTTGCCTACAATTCATGATTTTAAGTTAAAGTGGTAGACAATATTTGATTTCAGGCCCGTACGGAGAAATGGATTTTGTGGGGGCAAGGAAGAAAAAATGAAGACCAAAAAAAAGGTCCTCAACTTTTTATGAAACACCGATAAACATTTCCTCCTGGGGGGCAAAATGACTAAAAAGGCCGATTATACCCTGTTTCGCTCCAATTTCCGACAAAAAAACCTCATCAAATCCCTTTTGGGGGCAATTGCCCCCCTCCATACGGCCCTGTTTGATTTTCACCCTTTAAAACCTCATTTTTCTACGTATTTTACACTTTTTGAATTAAACTGGGTAGCTCCACTTTAATAGTTTTCCATTACGGCGAATGCGCCGGGAAATGAATAAATAGCTTGCTGCGTTTTTAAAGGGACCATTCCCAATTTATTTGAAAAAAGGTGTAAAATACATGGAAAACGGGGTTTTAAAAGGTGAAAATCAAATATTGTGGGCCAGTTTAGCTTTAAATCAAGAATTGTGTGCAAAAAGAAGGGGAAATATAGTGAAAATGAGGATAGTTCAAAAACCAATTTTGATTATGTATATCTCGGAAACGAAACGTTTCCGACTAAAAATTCTTTCAGATGTGTGATCAGCCCCAAAAACCCCCGTATACCAAATTTGGTCAAAATCGGAGTTGCGGACAGTTTCTAGACAATTACCATCATTATTTTTAAACGATTTTTACCAGAGTTTTATACCTTACTTTTTCTACAAGTACAGTATTTTAGTGCTTAAAGTAAAATAGGTACTTTTGGCAGAATTAAAGCACAAAATTAAAGCAAAAAAATGGAAAACAAATGAATAGCCTGGCAACCAAGAATAAAATCCCTTCTCGCTCCAGGTTTACTGAACTTTTTTGCGCTTTGAAGCCTCTTTACAGTGGATATATTGGTGTATAAAGAAATTATCAAATAGGCCATTTTTCTCATAGGGGTCTGAAATTAGTCACTTTCATGCCTTGTTTTTCGTTTCCCGTGTGTTTTTTACCGTAAGATTTAAAACTTTTATAGTCAAGAAATATCCCGCGGAAAAGAATGACATTTTGGTCATAGAACCGGCAACACTGTGTTCCATTCTACGATTCCGTCATTGTGTTCCGTCACGGATTCCATTCAACCTACATTTAGCCGTGTCAGACATAACCTAAATTCTACAATGACAAATAAATAGAAAAAAATCAAAATTTTATATTTATAAGCTTTGTTAAAGAGATTAGATAAGTTTGTAGAGATTAAATGCTTAACGACTTAAGAGTTACTTATTAAATTTCAAAGTGTTTTTTTCCTATTTAGAGGGTAACGGTAGTATCACATTTCGTTCATAATTACTTTTTCTTTGTATATTTTTCAAAAAGCTCTTGGGAAAAATAAATAAGATGCCTTCCCCCAAATCTACGACAAGTTTGCTTCAACAGCTTCGAACATCCATGCAAAATAAAAAGCTTGTTAAAGAACCTATACAAGCTTACATTATCCCTTCAGTGGACGCTCACAATGGTGAATATTTAGCAGAATGTGATAAATTTAGAGGTTTTATTTCCGGATTCAATGGATCTGCGGGAACTGCTATAGTAACCAATCAAGATGCCTGTATGTGGACAGATGGAAGGTATTACTTGCAGGCATCTGAACAAATGGACTCGAACTGGACACTCATGAAAGAAGGCATTCCTAGTACTCCTAAGAGAGGTAAGTGGGTGCATCTCAATTTTTTCTTATAAACATTTATGCAAACACCTGAACAAAGTTTTTCTCCTAATAGTCCTAATTCTGTATTTAAGTATTTATTTTTTTAAACCTTACTTGTGATTATATAAGATAAGTTTAAAAAGTCAGAGTATTTGATGTAATTATATGGGGGTTTATTGTGATTATTTGTGTTTTGGTTAGTTTTTTGGGAGCTGATCATAGAAGTTTTTTTGTTGGACACATTTCATTTTTGAGATATCCATCATTAAACTTGAATATAAAACTAACCTAAATTCACCATATTCACCAAGATATTCACCCTTGATTTTGCATGCAATTCTCAAGTTTTCTGGTTAGTTCTAAATTGACACTCACTATTTTGTACTTATACCTGGGTCCCAAACTGTATAATCTAGTCCCTGCCAGCATTCGACAAATATTTAGAGATAAGACTTATAACATTAAATGTGTAGAATATGTTTATAATAACTATGATAGAATATACAGAAAATTGTTTTAGATATACTTTATGTGATACTCTGTTAGAAGCTTTAATTGTACTTGTACCACTCCGGTGGTTTCGTAGCTTTGTTAAGGAATTTATTTATATTTTTTTATATTTATTTTATATAGATAGAGTAGTTTAAATTAATGTTGATCTCCTTTGCCTCGAGCAGGTGTGATAGAAAGAAAATAAATAGAAATATATAGTAGATAGAAGGAAAATACCTGTGATAAAAATTCCAAAAACACATACAGATATATTTAAATATCTAGGTGTTTTTGTACTATGTATAAAATAATGTAAAATAGTGCTTGTATTTTAAAACTTATTTATTATTGTAAGAAATATTTTTGGAAATAAATATTATTATTATTATATTATTATTATTATTATTTGATTTCAACTTCTTAAAAATCCATTTTTCTAATTATTTTTCAATAAAATTGCAAAGCTTGACTTTCAGTCATTTCAGTCGCAGTAGCCATGGCGGCGCCAGGGCTATTAAGATCGAAAGTGAAGCTTTGAAGTTTTATGAAGAAAAGTGGTGAAATAGGTAAAAAAATTGGGTTTTTAAAAGGTGGAAATCAAAAATTGCGTGCGAACTATGATTTAAATCAAGAATGGTTTGTAAAAGGAAAGGTAGGTGTATGGTAAATTTGATCATTGTCATGATAGATATCTCGAAAGTAAAATATATCCAACAAAAACATCTTTTGTGATCAGCATCCAAAAAAAAACCCATATACCAGATGCAATAAAATCGGCGATATGTCCGGTTTGTAAATACTTACCTTTTTTTGTTTGATTTTTTATGTAATTGTTATTACTATATTATCATTTATTTTATTTTAAGGATTTTAAATAATACACATGGTGTTTCCTAATTGTGGTAAGAAAATTTAAGGGCATATTCCTAAGCCAATTTTATGAAAAAATGTTTATAAACATAGGTTCTCAAATTTTTCGTTCCCAAGATACAGGGTGTAAACTTTTCAAAAAACCTAAAAATTTCTAAAACACATTTTTAGTAAAATTTGTTATACTTGATATAAACCTTGTTTAATTAAGTATTTGTTTTTGTTGTTACATAATTGCTAATAAAAAGGTATAACACTTAATTTTTAAAAGAAAAAAATTCCGTTGTATGGTCCAGGATTATGCAGTTTAGCGGATTTTATTTTTTTTTCTGGAAAACTAAGCAAGCTACGTAAAAATATGAAGACAAAAAAAAGTTTTTAGGTGTTTCATCCGGAAAAAAAGAAAGTTGCCAAAAAGTCAGTGGCGTACATTTTTTTGTCATTAATATGCGTCCCACGCTGCCATTGCTCTCACTAATTAAAATTAGTTTAGGGCTAAATAAACTACCCATTTAAACAAATACCAGAGCCAAATTTTATTAAAGTCAAATAAGGTATACTTAAGATATTATTACAAAACCGATTTTATTTTTAAAGTTAACACCCTGTATCTTATAAACACAGCATTTCCGGACCTATGTTTATATGACTTTTTTTTATAAACTTGGCTCAAGAATACACTATTAAATTTTTTTACCGCAATTAGGAAACACCCTGTATACATTTTATTTAGTGCTTGTGAAGTGTGTGGTAAACTGGTATTATTGAATTCTCTTGTAAAAATAATTCATATAAACATGGGCCTGCAATTTTTTTGTTTTCAAGATACAGGGTGTTAAACAAACAGTTTAAAATTTTAAAAATACCAACCTAATTAAGTAAAATTTATTAGTTTAGTACTTTATTTAATATAGTATTTGTTGTATTTTAAAAATATTTTTTAATAATAAAAAATTATAAAATTTCCAAAAGAAAAATTTCCCACTATGTGTCCTGTATAGTCCAAAAATATACAATTGTGGGGTTTTATTTGTTTCTCTTAAACTAAACAGGATACAAAAAAAAACGAAGGGTCAAACAAGCTCTTTTTTTAATTACTTAATCTACATGGTGTTAGGGAAATAATGTTTGTAACTTTGAAAGGTGATTTTTGCATTATTCTAAGCAAATAAAGGTCCTTATAACCTGTGTCCAAAAATCAGCCGTTTCGGAGAAAAAAATGTTCAACTTATTTTTTTAGTCAGAAATAAATTAATTTTGCCCTTTAATAATTTAAAATTATAATGCTTAATAACATAAAATAATAAAATGTATTAGCAAATCCTATTTATTAATTACCGGTCTCTAAAAGATATTTTTCTTGCCTATTAAATACAATTTTTGTATACATCACCTAATCCTTACTTAAAAATCTCCTCATTATACAGGGTGGCGCACCACAAACTCCTTGGTCTGTAATACAAAAACGGTATTATTTTTATAAATATGTTTTTGCAGGCGTATGTGCGTATAATAGAAGCATAATATAAAATTATAAGGAAGTATACAGGGTGCTCCAAATAAAAGATCCATATCAAACTTGGATCACCCTGTATATTAGTTTATTTTTAGATTGTGGAAATAAAAATAAGGTTAGATTTATCAGTGATCCCTTTGCTAAAAATAAAAGGTTTAAAAATTATTTAGGATTTTGAACAAAAATCATGACAAAAACAAAATTTTAATATAACTTACCTTACTTACTTTTGACTTTGTATATTATGTTATATTGCTAGAATATAAACTGTGCAATCACCTATATATAATTTTTACCAGAAATTATATAGGGTGTCCAGAAACTAGTATTTAATATTAGCTACTTTAGAGTGCAAATTACTTGCTTATTTTAAACAGATCACTCTGTATATTGTTCCAATTTTACATTTTATGGTTGAAAAAAGGGTAAGTTTCTTTAGCAATTCTTATACCAAAAATATAACGTGTTTAAGATATTTAGGATTTTTGAATAATTTATTAAAAAATAAATCTTAACTTTCCGATACTGGGCAACTTATTATTTTAAATAAAACACCCTGCACATTTTCTAAAAATCTTAAAAATGTTTATATTTATTATATAATAATATTTCCTCTTTGCAACAATGTACCTAACATGAGCTATGGTTATTTTAAAAAACAACGAATCTATTGACCTTCAAAAAATTGACTTTACAACGATAAAAAATTTATATAACAATAAAAATTTCTACATAAACGTTACAAAAAAAAAAAAAACACGACAACAAAGCAACGGGTATAGTTTTCAAAGGTCAATAATTCCAATATTTTTTCAAACAGCCATGGCTTATGTTAAATTTTGCAAAGAGGAAAGATTGAATTTTAAGATTTTTTGAAAATATAGAGGGTGTTTGATTTAAAAATAATGAAGTTACCATCCTGTATAATTTCTAGTAAAAAAAAAATAAATTAGGCTTAAGGAACAGTTTATGCACTAGCAATATAAATAATATAAGAAGTCAAAAGTAAGTACGGATTTTTTCCAAAATTCTAAATATTTTAAAAACCTTTCATTTTTGGTATAGGGATCGCTGATAAAAACTTACCTTATTTTTATTGCTACAATCCAAAAATGAACTAATATACAAGGTGTTCCATTTAAAAAATTATACGTTTGATATGGATCATATTTTTGGAGCACCCTGTATAATTTTGTGTTCTTTCGAGACATGATCAGTTTCACTTCTATCAGTTTGTTGATCTGCAAGTAATCCTAATGTTTTGATCACGTGACTGATGCCATTTAAAATATTAATAAACCTTCAGAATGAAGTTAGCCACCTAAGTTTCAAAAAAATTATAATTATCAGTTTGATCACTTGATTAGTCTGGAAAGAATAGGTCTATCGTATGGGCAGCCAAAAAAAATAAATACCAACATCGGGAAAAAATTGTTTGATAGTTTCTTGCATGCCTTAATGCAAGAAATGTTTACTCGAATTGAAATTACATTTTTATTACATTTTTAGTATGTATTACTGTATCAGTGTGTGCATTTTGCTACGAAGCATATGTTTTCGGCACGCGAGTATCACGATTTGCTTATTATTTATGGAGAGGCTCATTGCAATTCTAAATAAGCTAGGCGCATTTATCAAGAACATTTTCCTGATCAAAGGCTACCAGCTAGAAGAACATTCATCGAAGTATCCCAAAGACTTCTGGATACAGGGAGTGTAGTGCCTAATTTTAACAATCGCGAAATCCACCGTTATACATTTAACTGTTACTTTTTGTGATTACTTAATGTTTTTTTTTTGGTTTATCATTTTAAATAATTGACTGATAATCGACGGAATTGGTGGTGTGTATGTAAGTCCTGTTATTTTTTTGAGTAAATGTACGGTACGGAAAGCATTATAAAATAATAATAATAAAAAAACGCCACAAAAAATTGCCTTAAAGTATTCAATATATCATACCAACTCAACGTAAACAATTTGATGAATTATTTTTGGTCCTCGTGCTCTGTTTTGCGGTTGTGTTGCAGCGTTGCCAAATGTTTGGGAAAATGTAATTATTTACGACGCATTGTCCTCGAAAACGATCGACTTTCGGACATAATTTATAATGAACTTTTTCTGCGAATAATTCAAAGAATTACATCTTGAAGCTACGAATATTATTTTCCTAACACCCTGTGTAGGAAATATAAACATAGGTTAGTGATATACCTCTGTTTGTTAGATATATACGTTCAGGTACAGCTGGAGACGCCAATGAATTCATTCAAGTCAGTGCTTAACAAACTTAATTAGTCCCTTAATGATATAAATAACATCGCCAAATTGCAAGCCAATTGCATAGATGATATTTAAGATTTTTACCAAATACATTTTTTACAAGTTTAAAACTTTTCTGATGGTGTACTATTATAAAAAGTTATATACAGGGTTAGTAGAAAAAATTGGAACGGTGCGTTATCTCAGAAACCGTCAAATATAAATCAACCAAATTTTGTGCGAAGGCGTAACTGAACATAAAGAATTTAAAAATTATATATGCATTGTTGCCAAGTTTATAGTTTTCTTTCTAGGTTAGGGAATTTTAAAATTTTAAATGAAATACCCTTATTTTTAATTTTGTAATGAATTGCCTGTATGAACTTTATTATGACTGGATATTATTATTTTTTTACTCATGTAAGTTTCGGAGATATGAGGTCATATGAATAAAAAGAAGCAAATGCTTTTTCTTATAAGTACATATAAGCAAATGCTCATGATATTGAAGGATTTGCTTTAAACGTAAATAAAGTCGAGCATTTGCTCACAAGTGCAAGTATTTACTTATAGAAATGTTATGCTACTGAATAGCAGCATCACTTGTTTTTTACTTCTTTTTGGAATTTGGTTATAAATTTTTGGTGCTAGATAGTTAATTGATCTAATATTAATATTGGTATTGCTACTAGGAATTGATAGTTTTTTTGTGGTTTTTGATCTTGTTTCATGAGAATGGTCAAAATATTTTTTTTAATTAGAATTTTTATGAACAAAAATACATACAGAATAAACGAAAAGGGATCGAGTATTAAGGATTTCTGCAGAATATAATAATTGCGTAGAATATCTTTTGTTTTTTTTGTAAATAATTTTTAGGATATAATGTTAAATAATTTTAAGAGGATATAGAGAGTTTTTGTACAGACCTCCCCACAAAATTAATTCGTATCGTATTAGGGACTCCACCAAAACTCTATATAAGCAGATCAGCATTTTTTTATTAATTTATTATTTTATTAATTATTTCACTGAGAGTGTAAAACGTTGTCAACCTTGATATATGTGAACTCCATTTTAAGTGCTTATCTATTATGATACCAAGATACTTTGTATTGTCTACTTCTTTAATTCGTTAAAATGAGGACGGTTAGCAGCTGTTAGAGAAAAGGCTATGTAGTTTGTTTTACTTGCATTTAATGTTAAATTAAAGCAATCTAACCAGTTTTTTATTAGTTTAACACCACCCATGGCCACTTTCCTTGCCTGAGCCCAGGAGTCTTCAGAGAATATAGCCGCTGTATCATCAGCATAAGAAATGAGAGCACCACCATCCATATTCATGCCAGTAAGGAAATTTATGTAAATTATGAAAAGTACTGGACCTTAAACGGTCCCTTGCGGGATACCAATATTAACAGGAAGCGGGTTACTCCTTGATACTTAGACCATATCTAGAACCAAATTGGTTATCTGATAGGATTTCATTACATACATAATAACTTACAATTCTATCCTTTAAGCATTTTTCAAAGATTTTTGCGAAATTATTTATCACACTTAGGTCGATAATTTGAAATGTCTTTTTATCCCCAGCTTTATATATCGGTGTAATATTTGGGGATATTTAGGAACTTTGCCTGATTTAAAAATGATATTTAATATATGCATTAAATGATCTAATATGTAAGGATGAATAAATTTTATAATTTCAGCATCAATTTCGTCCAAACCTGATGCACAGTCATTTTTAAGAGAGTTTATTTAAGATACTAATTTATTTTTACTAACTGGTCGTAGAAACATAGATGAACTTGAGTTAATTTTTTTTTAAATTTTAGTGGCGTGAGATTTAATTTTTTTATACATATTTAGTCCAATATTTGTAAAGTACTACAATAATTGGCCATATCCTTATCAGTAGCAAAACCAACACAATTGTCCTCTAGTTTTAATTTTTCATCAGATTTAGAAACTCTTTGATCTGTAGCTTATTATTTTCTATTTTCCTTTTATAATAATTATATTTACATTTATCACTTTGTTGAGATTATTTCGATATTCTTTATCATTTTTATTATTATCTTCATTGAAATTAATCAAAAACATTTCCTAAAGCTGAGATCTGTGTTTTATAGATTTAATAATACTCGTTGTTATCCATGGTTTAATTTTGTTATAAGATTTTGTTGTAACAGTTTTTTAAGTTTTGGATAGATTAGGAATGTTTAAAAATATATCATAATAATTTTTCAGGGCAATTTCAGGGTCATTTGCGTTGGTGACGTTTGTCCAGCTTTGATTTACGAACAAATTTTCCAACATATTAAAATCCATCTTTGTAACTGTAAATGTATTTTTTGGGAAATGTTTGTGTTATAGGCTTTATTTTATCAATATTAATGATTATAGGGTAATGGTCTGTTACTGATGAATTAAGCATATACGAAGATTACTTCAAAGAGGTGGTATTAAGCTTTGCTCTGACAAAAATATGATCTATACATGAGCGTGAACCATTTGTTACTCGAGTGGGACTGTTTACTACTGATAAAATCCAAAATGATTTAAACTTGTAATATACATATAAATTAACAAGGATATCTTCATAATCACACAGATTTATATTTACATCACCCATAATAATATCAATATAGTTTTGCTTTTTGCTATAGCGAGCAAATCCGTGCCGAGGCTCAGCTGAAGCGGACGACGTCATAGCAGTCCCGCCGTGTTGGGGGATAGGGTGATAATAAAAAAGTCTCGCCGGCGCTGGGAGTCGAACCCATGACACCTGACCACCTGTGTGAGAATCCAACGCCATATACCACTAGGCCATTGGAGGATCTGATAATTAAAACGCTAAACGGGGTATAAGTGGGGCCAAGGCATAGCGGCAGCGCTGCATACATAATTTCGCATAGTCGAGATATCAAAGCGTCAAGGGCCTTAACAGTTTTTAACGTATAACTGGCTTCTAGTGGTTTGATTTTAGTCATTCTTTTTTAAACAATTATTTTTTAATAAATATATATCTAACACTAATTTTTAAATAAATATGTTATTTGAGAGTAAATAGGGCCTTAACAGTTTTTAACGTATATTTCGGTTTCTAGTAGATCGATTTTAGTTGTTCTTTTTGCTAATAATTTAATTTTTATAAATCTACAAATATTAATACTAAAATTTTTAATAATTATGTTATTTGAGAGTAAATAGGGCCTTAACAGTTTTTAACGTATATCTTGGCTTCTAGTGGTTTGATTTTAGTCATTCTTTTTTTAAACAATTATTTTTAATAAATATAACACAAATTTTTAAATAAATATGTTATTTGAGAGTAAATAGGGCCTTAACAGTTTTTAACGTATATTTCGGTTTCTAGTAGACCGATTTTAGTTGTTCTTTTGCTAATGATTTAATTTTTATAAATCTACAAATATTAATACTAAAATTTTTAATAATTATGTTATTTGAGTGTAAATAGGGCCTTAACAGTTTTTAACGTATATCTTGGCTTCTAGTGGTTTGATTTTATTCATTCTTTTTTAAACAATTATTTTTAATAAATATAACACTAATTTTTTAAACAAATATGTTATTTGAGAGTAAATAGGGCCTTAACAGTTTTTAACGTATATTTCGGTTTCTAGTAGACCGATTTTAGTTGTTCTTTTTGCTAATAATTTAATTTTTATAAATCTACAAATATTAATACTAAAATTTTTAATAATTATGTTATTTGAGTGTAAATAGGGCCTTAACAGTTTTTAACGTATATCTTGGCTTCTAGTGGTTTGATTTTATTCATTCTTTTTTAAACAATTATTTTTAATAAATATAACACTAATTTTTTAAATAAATATGTTATTTGAGAGTAAATAGGGCCTTAACAGTTTTTAACGTATATTTCGGTTTCTAGTAGATCGATTTTAGTTGTTCTTTTTGCTAATAATTTAATTTTTATAAATCTACAAATATTAATACTAAAATTTTTAATAATTATGTTATTTGAGTGTAAATAGGGCCTTAACAGTTTTTAACGTATATCTTGGCTTCTAGTGGTTTGATTTTAGTCATTCTTTTAAACAATTATTTTTAATAAATATATTAACACTAATTTTTTAAATAAATATGTTATTTGAGAGTAAATAGGGCCTTAACAGTTTTTTAACGTATATCTCGGCTTCTAGTAGACCGATTTTAGTTGTTCTTTTTGCTAATAATTTAATTTTTATAAATCTACAAATATTAATACTAAAATTTTTAATAATTATGTTATTTGAGTGTAAATAGGACCTTAACAGTTTTTAACGTATATCTTGGCTTCTAGTGGTTTGATTTTAGTCATTCTTTTTTAAACAATCATTTTTAATAAATATATTAACACTAATTTTTTAAATAAATATGTTATTTGAGAGTAAATAGGGCCTTAACAGTTTTTAACGTATATTTCGGTTTCTAGTAGATCGATTTTAGTTGTTCTTTTTGCTAATAATTTAATTTTTATAAATCTACAAATATTAATACTAAAATTTTTAATAACTATGTTATTTGAGAGTAAATAGGGCCTCAGCATCTTTAACGTATAGTCAGTGGTTTGATTTTTGAGTCATTCTTTTAGACAGTTATTTTTAAAATATATTAACACTAATTCTTTAAATACAATATGTTATTCTGAGAAATACATGGCCTTAACGTTTTTGAATGCATATTATACAGAGCTGTTTCTAACATAGCAGGCTGTTTTTAGAAATACAGGGCTGTTTTTGGAAATACAGGGCTGTTTTTGGAAATACAGGGCTGCTTTTGGAAATACAGGGCTGTTTTTGAGTACAGGCTATACAGGGCTGTTTTTGGAAATACAGGGCTGTTTTTGAAATACAGGGCTGTTTTTGAAATACAGGGCTGCTTTTAACGCATGCGTAAGACCGTCAATACAGATGTAAACATGGCGGATTATGAAGATATGCGCCGAGCGCCACATGCAGAGGTTGCGCTCACGCCTTATGACATAACCTTAAACTTATATAGTTCTTACGCATGCGCGAAAAATGACGTCAACATAACCTAGAAATTCGGACACCGTTATGATTGAAACATAACCTGTAATTTATGCGGATAGTCTGCCCCGCGTCTAACAATTAGCTCTCGGGCCCTGCGCTCCCGCCAAGCCCTGGGGCCTACAATCGCACCATACGGCGCCGTATTTTAAAAAACGGTGCCGTATTTTGTAAAAACGGTGCCGTATTTTAAAAAACGGTGCCGTATTTTAAAAACGGTGCCGTTTTTTAAAATACGGTGCCGTTTAGATACGGGGCCCCAGGGCTTAGGCGGGGGGCGTTATCGCAGGGCCCGGAGCCCTAATTGTTAGACGCGGGGCGAGGGCTTATCCGAATAAATTTTAGGTTATGTTTCAATCATAACAGTGTCCGAATTTCTAGGTTATGTTGACGTCATTTTTCGCGCATGCGTAAGAACTATATAAGTTTAAGGTTATGTCATAAGGCGTGGAGCGCAACCTCTGTACGTGGCGCTCGGCGCATATCTTCATAATCCGCCATGTTTACACTCCTATTGACGGTCTTACGCATGCGTTAAAAACAGCCCTGTATTTCCAAAAACAGTCCTGTATTTCCAAAAACAGCCCTGTATTTCCAAAAACAGTCCTGTATTTCTAAAAACAGCCCTGTATTTCTAAAAACAGCCCTGTATTTCCAAAAACAGCCCTGTATTTCCAAAAACAGCCCTGTATTTCTAAAAACAGCCCTGTATTTCCAAAAACAGCCCTGTATTTCTAATATACGTTAAAAACTGTTAAGGCCCTATTTACTCTCAAATAACATATTTATTTAAAAAATTAGTGTTAATATATTTATTAAAAATAATTGTTTAAAAAAGAATGACTAAAATCAAACCACTAGAAGCCAAGATATACGTTAAAAACTGTTAAGGCCCTATTTACACTCAAATAACATAATTATTAAAAATTTTAGTATTAATATTTGTAGATTTATAAAAATTAAATTATTAGCAAAAAGAACAACTAAAATCGGTCTACTAGAAACCGAAATATACGTTAAAAACTGTTAAGGCCCTATTTACTCTCAAATAACATATTTATTTAAAAAATTAGTGTTATATTTATTAAAAATAATTGTTTAAAAAAGAATGAATAAAATCAAACCACTAGAAGCCAAGATATACGTTAAAAACTGTTAAGGCCCTATTTACACTCAAATAACATAATTATTAAAAATTTTAGTATTAATATTTGTAGATTTATAAAAATTAAATTATTAGCAAAAAGAACAACTAAAATCGGTCTACTAGAAACCGAAATATACGTTAAAAACTGTTAAGGCCCTATTTACTCTCAAATAACATATTTATTTAAAAAATTAGTGTTATATTTATTAAAAATAATTGTTTAAAAAAGAATGAATAAAATCAAACCACTAGAAGCCAAGATATACGTTAAAAACTGTTAAGGCCCTATTTACACTCAAATAACATAATTATTAAAAATTTTAGTATTAATATTTGTAGATTTATAAAAATTAAATTATTAGCAAAAAGAACAACTAAAATCGGTCTACTAGAAACCGAAATATACGTTAAAAACTGTTAAGGCCCTATTTACTCTCAAATAACATATTTATTTAAAAAATTAGTGTTATATTTATTAAAAATAATTGTTTAAAAAAGAATGACTAAAATCAAACCACTAGAAGCCAAGATATACGTTAAAAACTGTTAAGGCCCTATTTACTCTCAAATAACATAATTATTAAAAATTTTAGTATTAATATTTGTAGATTTATAAAAATTAAATTATTAGCAAAAAGAACAACTAAAATCGATCTACTAGAAACCGAAATATACGTTAAAAACTGTTAAGGCCCTATTTACTCTCAAATAACATATTTATTTAAAAATTAGTGTTAATATAATTTATTAAAAATAATTGTTTAAAAAGAATGACTAAAATCAAACCACTAGAAGTCAAGTTATACGTTAAAAACTGTTAAGGCCCTTGACGCTTTGATATCTGACTATGCGAAATTATGTATGCAGCGTTGCCGCTATGCCTTGGCCCCAATTATACCCCGTTTAGCGTTTTAATTATCAGATCCTCCAATGGCCTAGTGGTATATGGCGTTGGATTCTCACACAGGTGGTCAGGTGTCATGGGTTCGACTCCCAGCGCCGGCGAGACTTTTTATTATCACCCTATCCCCCAACACGGCGGGACTGCTATGACGTCGTCCGCTTCAGCTGAGCCTGGCACGGATTTGCTCGCTATAGTGCTGCCCGAGACCTGCTCGCTATAGTGCTGCCCACTCTACT